>SNQJ01S0039938.1:0-14250 GCA_010110895.2 Picea sitchensis
AAAACAATTCATCATCTCTATCAACCAACCAAATGTAAGCATCCTGGAGTGCCTGAGTATATCTATCCCAATGAATATAATCATCCTCTAGAAGACCAAGCCTGTGCCCCGACATCCAACCTTGATGCCACAAATTTGTTTGTATAGGATCCCCAACCCGAGCAAGATAAAAGAAACCACTGTGAGCTAATCTATTCCGAATCCCACAATAAGTGTCCCATCTGGCAACCAGGCCATGGATCCATACCAAGATGAACCGATCTCCCAGAACCCACCCGCCACACCAGACAGTTCCCAATGAGATTCAAATGCCTTAATCAAGGCCTTCCAGATAATAGAAATTCCCGATGAAGATTTATTTGCAGTTCGAATCCAGTCAAGAATAGAAAGGGGGGAAATATATTTTTGATGAACTACACGTGTCTAGAGACTAGTAGTTTTATTCAGTCGCTAGGAGCTCTTTGCAACAAGTGCTTTTGAAAAATAAAAAATATTCTTTAAGCCCCAACCACCCAAGGCCTTTGGTGCAACAATCTGATCCCATCGAACCCAGGGCAATACCTTTTTGTCCTTGTTTCCCTGCCACAGATAAGAAAAACACAACCTCCTAATCTTCTCCAAAATACTTTTTGGTATCCAAGCTAATGACATCCAGTAAACCAGAATAGCCTCCAATACCACCTTCACAAGAACTAAACGACCAACCCTAGATAACCAACGATGACTCCAACACTTTATCCTTTTTCCAAGTTTTGCAATGAGCCACAACCAATCAGTCTTCCGATAGTCATTGGGTTTCAATTGAAAACCAAGATACTTCAATCCTTCATCCGATTCAAAGACCCGAAAGGGGAGCCTGGAAGTAATGGATAGTGACTCCCCCCCATCCAGGTAAGAGAGTGTGATGCTAGACTTCTGATCATTGATTACCATGCTTGTAGCTTGTTTGAAGAGAGTTAGACCCTCACAGTTTTTCAAATCCCGCCAAGATCAGTTAAAAAAAATTAAGATGTCATCCACAAAGAGTAAATGGGAGATATACAAACCCGATGAGATTTTGAAGCCTATGAAGTTTCCAACAGACTTTGCCTCAATCAAGAAATGACTAAGACACTTAGCGACCAAAAGAAAAATAAGTGGAGATAGAGGGCATCCCATTCTAACGCCCCTTTCCACCTTGAAGAACGAGGAAGCTGAACCATTAATCAAAATGGAAAAAGATGCAGTAGATAGGCATCCCATAATCCAATCTGTAAAAGCCATTCCAAAGCCAAGATGTATCTACAACATCTGGATATAAATCCAATTTACCATGTCGTAGGCCTTTGAAAGGTCAATTTTAATAACCACACCTTTACATTTCCTACTTTTTAAACTACGTAAACCTTCCTGTGCAACCCCAATAGCCTCTTGAATCTGCCTACCCTCCAGAAAACCAAACTGTTCGCTTGAAATATGCCTAGAAAGAATATCTTTTAGTCTTCGGCTGATAACTTCAGAGATGATCTTATATATATAGTTACATAAAGAAATAGGTCGAAAATCATCAAAAGTAGCTGGATTGTCCAACTTGGGAATTAAACCGATGAAAGTGGCATTAAGTGGATCGTGTATATGCCCATTTTTCCTCGATTCCTCCACCACTTTTAAAATGTCATTTCCCAACAAGTTGAAGAAACCCAAGTAAAATTTGATCGACCAACCATCAGGACCTGGACTCTTTCCTTTCTGGAAAGAACGCATAACTACCAACAATTCCTGTTCAGACACCTCCACCATCAAAGACACATGTTCGTCCTCCTCCACAAAACGAGGGAAGAGCCTGGCCACATTCACAATTTCAGCAATCGAGGATCCCGCCTGTGCCTTGAAAAATTATTTAAAATGAAAAGTCCCCAAGGATGATAGACCTTCAAAAGTATTTACCAATTGATCATCCCCTTGATTAAGACCCCAAATAGTGTTTGCCAATTTCCTACCTTTGGCAAAAGAATGGAAGAATTTTTTATTCTCATCCCTGCAGGCGAGCTAGATAACAAAACTTTTAAGTCTCCACGGAGCTTCCTTTTCATAAAAAATATCCCTCCTTCGAAGTCCCAAATGTACCAATTCATCCTTACCCTCCCTGGAATAGAAACCCCTGTCAGGGTCGGCCTGCCATTCCGGTAGGGTCTTTTCAATGTGTAAAAGCTCCTGCTCCTCTTTTAATTTTTTCTCATGTGCCTAGGAGATGGTTGCCTGTTTTACTTTTTTCAGGTTTTCTAGAAAAATAATAGCAACATGAGTAGTTGAGTCTTGTCCTAAAGGGGTCCACAACTTACGAACCAAGGCTTGATACTCTGGATCCTTTAAGCAACCCTCAAAGAACTTAAAGGGGCTAGGAGCCCGACGAACCCTACCGCATAATTTCAGAACAATAGGATTGTGGTCCGATTCACCACTACAGGAAACCCATTGTCGAGCAAGGGCCAAAGAATCCACTAGATCCTCTTTCAGAAGGAAATGATCTAGGCGTTTAACAACCCGATCATCCCCGACCCGCCTATTCCTCTAAGTTGACTGTAATTTTACCGGCTCTAAATCCAACAACCCATGGAGATAAAGAAAATGAGTAAAGTAATTAGTCAGAGGGTCTGGGCTTGTTCGAGGTCCCCATACCTCCGCCACATCCAAGGAAAAATTTAAATCCCCACCCAAAATAACCTCTTGTTCAGAAAACCAAGAGCACTTTTCCATAGAGTCCCAATAACGTTGCCGATCAACATAGGGACCATAAATGTTAACAAGTGTCAAGGAGCGGCCTAGCTCTATAGAGAAAATATTGAGACCAATCCCTCAAAACCCCAGATCCGTTCACAGTTACAACGCTTGAGAGACCATCCAGTAGCTAGACCCCCAGATCGCCCCTTTGCATCCACCGCCGCAAAGAACCAACCTAGAAAAAGAGATTCTAACAACACAACCACCAGTTCACCAACCCCCATAATTTCTTGAAGAAAAATAACAGACGGACGATAACAACAAATAATCCTTTTAAGGACAATTTTTTTGCAGGGTTCGCAAATCCCCTACAGTTAAAAGAGAGGACTTTCATAGAGAAACCACCTCTTGGGGTTGCTTTGATCTAAGCTCCCATTCAATGGAAGATTGTCTACCAGAGGACAAATCAATCCTGACCCGATCTTGTGCTAGAAGTAAATGTGATCTCTTAACCCGAACCCAAGACGAAGATGGGGCCCAAACCCAAACCTCGTCTGAGCGGATCCTCCACACCACAACGACCCAAATCCTTAGTTAATACAACCCCATTGAGGAGATAATAACGAATCCTAGAACCCTCAGAAGACTGGATGCCGAAAGACGACTGGTTGCCTGAATGGGAAGGAGTCCCATTCAATGACATTTTAGATGAAAGAAAGGAAGGTACATACTCAAAAATGAAGGCAAGACCAGTAGAAGAAGAAACCAAATTACCCACATCCCCAAGAGACACCGAAGGGAGGGAAGCCCTAGACACACAAATAACCCCCGACACCTGATTACAAAATGGAGGGGCTAAAGGGGTACTGATAGAAGGTGGAAAGAGAGCCCCAACAGGAGGGAGAGTACAAAAAGCCGCCTCATGGAGAGGCTGGGGGAAAAGAGGGGAGGAACACACATAAGGAAAAGCATCCAACCCCAAAAATCCATACGAAAGAAACAAATCAGAAGATATAGAAGTAGCAACTGGAGAAAAATGAGACTGCTGCTTACCCGACACCAAGAGAGACCTTGGACAAGCCAACTTTGTGGACTTCTGAACCTTAGCTCGATCCAAATCCAATCCACTCGTAGCAATACTAACAGGTGAACATGAGTGCTTCCCCCTGTCCCTGCCAATGTCATGAATCTTTGTAACAATCGTATGGGCACCCCCAATAGCTCTGGACCCCAAATCCACACGGCCTGACGTAGTACTAGAACCATCTCCCAAGGATCCCTGCACCTTCCCCTTGAAAGGCAGTTTGCAATCCGCAACTCCATGCCCATAAACATGGTATCTACGACACCTGGACGGTATGCCCTCATAATCCAACGACTGAATAAAAGAACCAGAAGTCGTCTCGATAGTCAGCTCCTTGAGAAGTCCCAGACGTAGATCCAACCTCACCAATATCCTGGCCACTGACATCAGACTTGTGTCCTCAAAGGACAAATCCGCTTCAATGAACTTAGCCAGTTTGTTTCCAATGGCCGAGAAGTGAACAGGGTTCCAGCACAGCATAGGTAGGCCCGATAACCAAACCCAAACATGAACCACATCCACCCTCTCCCGCTTAGCATCAAAATTGGGAGTCCATCGCTTAAGAACAATAGGCGTACCGACCATACTCCAAGTTTTAGACAGAACCCAAAAAACATCTGTATAAGCGGATTAGACGAAGGAAAACCAACCCTTAGCTAACAAACAAATGCTTGGAGGGCGAGAAATATTAGAGCCCCAAGTACTATCCACCCAAGATCACAAGAAAGCATCACCCAACCGCTTCCCGCACGCCTTACCCACCACATCCCTTTTCAAAACTCTACCACACGATCCATGTCAATATCCTCTCTGAAAACTAAACTATCTGAGTTGGTCCTATCCCTCGCACACTGGGTACCTCTATGCATAAAACGCTTTGAAACCCCCACGTCTTTCAAGCCCTCTCGACCCACAACACAAACGTTACCTTTAGAACCAGGATTTTGAGGAGGAGAAACAGAGCATCTAGAAACCTCGTCCGGAGCAACAACCCCACTAAAGAATTCACCCACGGTCACCGCAGTCTCTAGAACAGTACCAGAGTCGTTAAAAACCTCCGACAGAGAGAAAGGAGCACAAGAATCAGCCATCAACAAGTCCTTTTGTTGGGTACCCCAACTATCACCGTCAAAGAGCGCCCCAGACTCAGAACCAATGCTTACATATTCACCCTCCGACATAACTGGAAGGGGATCCAACCCAGGTTCAAATCTCGTGAAAGAAACCACTGACAAGTCCTTTTGTTGGGTACCCCAACTATCACCATTAAAGAGAGCTCCAAGCTTGGAACAAATGCTTACATATTCACCCTCCGACATAATCGGAAGGGGATCTAACCCAGGTTTAAATCCCGTCAAAGAAACCACCGACGACTCACAAACAAGGGCAGAGGAAAAATCTAAGCCACCCGAATATGACAAATCGATCGGGGAAGGAATCTCCGAAACTAGGCCAGATGTTAGAGTAGGAATCAGATCTGCTCAGTTCACCTCCAGAAACCCCAATGGTACTCCAACAAGGGATTCTATGTCCCCTGCCACGTGATCACTCCCCAAACCACCCGTATTCGACAAAGACTCTGCACCCCAAGCCGACGCCATCCCAATGGGGCAAATAAAAGGAAGTGCAAACATAAAGTGGAAGGGGGCGTCCCCACAATAAACCTGCACTCCAATACGCCACCACCCCACCAATGGAAATGGATAGAAAAAACCTATCCGCCATCGCCATCGCCCCCATCCCTCAAATAATTTGTTTATTTTTATTATAATAATATTTTATTTTGAAATTAATAATGTAATTATAATTATTATAAATTTATTTTAATTTATAATTTTAAGAAAAAATAAATTCATATAAATATAAAAATTAAAATTCATATAAATATAAAAATTAAAATTCATATAAATATAAAAATTAAAATTCTCACTTACATTAATAAAATGAAAGAACACATTTTTAACCAAGTATAAAATAAGTGATAAAATATGGAATGCATGAAAAATTTATTTAATTGAAATTGTTATTGTTTCCAATTACAAAAAAATCTTTCAAATTAATTATTTTCATTCTTTGTGATATTAGAAAACTTATATAACCTACAAATCATCAAGCATTCTCTAAGCCAAATTGCATCACAAGATGCACTAACTATTACCCTATACTCTTTCTTAGTTGAGAAAAATGACATTATATGTTGCTCTTTATTTAGCCATGAAAATACACTTATTCTAAGATTGAAAATGTACCTTGTACTATATTTCCTATCATACCCTACCAAAATTGAATACTATGAAATCCTTACTTATGCCATATTGAATACACCATTCACATATTGAAGTCTAAGGCACCATTCACATGCCTTAGGATACTCTTCACTTTTTCCATAAATTTAAATGCATGCATAACTAACAAACTTAGATCTAACTTGGTAATTGCAAGATAAATCAGCCTCCTCACCAATTGTCCATAGAGTAACTCATTAGTTAGTTTTGAGCCAGATTTAGATGATAGCTTTAGCTCAACCTCCACAAGTGTACTTAATTGATTTATAATCAACCATTCTAAACCTCTCAGATAGAACTTTAACATACTTATTTTGTGACCTAAAAACATCAACATTAAAGTGTGTCAAAATTCTATGCTTACACAAGGCCTATTTTAAACTATACAGAGCTTTATTTAGTTGCAAGCCAAATTCTCCTTACATACAACTTGGAATCCCGATGGTTAATATATAAGTACTTCTTCTTCAAGAATGAGATTGAGGAATGTATTACATCCATTTGATTCATTTTCCAACCAAAGAGGATGACATAGATTTCACTAATATAATAATGAATAGATTAACTATAAGAGTGGGTGAATTTTCATATTCTAATCCTTCAATAAGCCATTTTCATTAAATATATTTTTAATTTCTTCGTTATTTACAACACTCACGTGTGTTTTGCATAAGTGTACCATATACACATTTTCCATTCTTTTATAGTAACACTTATGTTTGCATTTTTTACATTTTGCTTGTAAAATTGATGTCAATTTAGCTCTTGAATAACAATGTGTAACATGCATATTTTTCTTTGATCTTTATGGGTGATTGCAAGAACTTGGTGGCCGAAAAAGTGGCAAGGGCATGATTCAGAACGCACATATCTATAGGTTTAGATATGGCTGAACCTCCAAGTAGATTTCCACGTAGGTTGAATGGAAAAACTGGGTGCGTGGTCTTATTGATAAAAATATATTAAGGGCCCAAGCGCGATTTGTGCCCATTGTGCACAAATCGTACTCGTGCTTCTCTCATTGGGCAATCATAGTGGAGCTAGAGAAGAGGAATAAAGGGAGGAGGGGTCCACCGTGTCCAGTTATGTTGCCTTTTTCTTAGTTTTAATCCAATTTAGTATTTTGCTCCCAATAATCTATTTTTTTTTGTTTTGTAATTTTGTATTTTAAATAAAAAAGGAACCTAATTTACATGCCATGGCTTTTAAATTGCAGCATATATAATACAATGAAACCCCAACCCACCACCACCTCACAATGTAAACACTGAAATTGATGAGGGTTTGGTTATATTACGAACCCTTGAGGAACAATTAAGGGAGACTAGAGAGCCTAAAAGAGTCTCCTTGGACACTTCTTTGGACATCATTGTGTAGTCCATTGCAAGTGCTCAAGGGAAAATGACCTGTATTTTTTATTATAGGGCACAAATGTATGAGTACTGTAGCACTGGTTTGGACATAAACCAAGTGAAAGAACTGGGCATTTCAAAACAAAAAATGTTGTTTGTTTTTAGGGATCCTAGAAATGTACAAGAACTACCATTGACTAGGAAACACATCTCCATTGACTGGTGCATCCATTCCAAGATTAGTCAAAAATGGATGGATAGGTGGTACATGGTTTTTGATAAACCTCCCTGTAATAACAAGGAGATGCCCTTATATTTTCTGAGAAAATTATGGGATGAGTTTATTATGGGTAAGCATGTTAACTAGTTTGACATTGGTGACTTCCATGGGGTGGGTCGAGGGTCCGCACATGACTGAGAGCATGCCAGGTGCGGCCCCAAGCTAGGCCCCCATCCCCCAGGCGAAGGCATGATTCCCCTACCCAACATCCTCCTATTGCAGAGAACTTGATACACGTACACCTAACCATCTCCTCATTGAATCATAGTTTAGTGCAACACAATAGCTTTGTTGCATTATCTCGACAGGAGGTGCCTGCCAGTGACATTGATAGAGGAGTTGGAGCGTCAACATGGACATGAGAGTACAATGAGGAGAGGGCACATGGACATATAAATCATCCATGTGAATCTCACAGATGCTCGAGCTGTGCACATACATGTTATGGGCCTATAGAGCCCAATGGAAAACATAACTTCATGGAGGAAGTTAGTATCTTAACCCTCTCTATGTTCTTCATTGTATATATTTATTTTTTATTTTGTGTATTTATATAGATATTTGATTGTATGTTGTTTTGTAGTTGTTGCATCCCAGCAACATACCCTCTACGCCTATGGATGCATCAATGCCTAGCCCCACCATTGATGCAACAATAGAGGTAACATGTTCATTGGTTGCACCATACACATAGGTATGTATCACATTTGATAGATTTAGCATAGTCATTTCTTTATTTTATGACATCCTCACATTTTTTTATATGTTCTCTTGTTTCTATAAGATTTGGCACCAAGCGATGCCGAGGATTATCCATCTCGGGTGGACAAGTCACCAACATCATAGGTATCATGTGTAAAGTTAAATATTGTATAATTCATAAATTGTTTGTGTTTATGTTTTTGAATTTTACTATTTGGTACTAATAGTTCAATTTTATTCATATGTATGCAGACTGGTGATATATTTTCTAGGTATAGTAATATTGCACCCCCTGGGCACCTGGGTGTTGCTTTTGGGTTGCCTTTCTCCAGGCCTAGGGTGTTGGAATCACTTGCACAACTTGTGAGGGTCCATCACATCCCACCTGTCTACCACCCACCCCCACCACCACTTCGGCCCCATCGACAGAGACTGCCACAATAAAGGTTGTCTCGGAGCAGGTTGTACAACCTAGTGCTCCATTTTTTAGTGGATCTCCATCTATGATTGAGATATTCACGGTGAGATAATGCATTGATGATAATTTTTATGTTTCATGAATTTGTTTTTACACATATTTGTTTAATTTTCTTGACTTTATCCTTGTAACTGATGCAGGGTGGCATTGTGGAGAGATTGGGGTCATGGAGAAGGGTAACACCCTCACGATTGACATTTTCATATGCAGTGAGTTGTCTTAGATTAAATTACCAAGTATCAATTTGTATGTCTATTAATTCATTGATGAAAACAATTTATAACATTGTTTATTCTTTGTGTAGTCTCCAGAGCGTCAAAGCACGCCTGGGCCTAGAACCTCTCGAGGTGCATCCTCGAGCAAGAGAAGAAAGATAGATTTCTAGGGTGCTCCTGAGGGTGGCGAGGGTGGAAATGGTCAATGATTGACCAACTACTTCCATTTTGTATCTAGGCCATGATATAGATGTTTGTTTATGTTAGGACACTTGTTGTTGCTTTGTGTACTGGGCACGAGTTGTCATTTTGTAAAAAATGTACAATTTAGAGAATGTTGAGTATATATATATATTTATATTTCATGGCACACTTTTTATTATTCTCATTGTTTCTACATTTGATGTTGATGAATATATGAATTTCAAAGTGTTTGAATTCCAAGGTGTATGTATTTTGTGTGTATTAATCCCTTGATTTGTTTCTAAAGTGATTATAAATACTTGCATTATGTATTGAGGAATATCTTATGGTGGAAAATATTACTAAGTGCTAAATCCATAAGCAATTAATGGTTCTCAAGTAACATTGCTTGTTAATCAACCATGTATCTCTACATCATCGACATATCATTCCTTCTGAATTATTTGTATGAACTCACAACCAACAATATGGACTACCTATTGAATTATCTCCATCTAAATCCAATGACAATCCACACTCAAATAATGATCACTTGAAAATATCGTGACCTTAAAAATGACATATTACAATAATTTATTATAGAAATAAAATTTCTCATTTATCTTCTACATAATTGTAAATCACTTAACAATTTCATCTCATTTTTATTTTCTAGGGCACACACATTATTCCCCTTTTTCTATGCATGACATATATAAAATCATTTGATTTTTTTTCCTCGGGAAAATTTGTAATTTCATTATATGATGACATAATTACATTCTCAGATATATACAAGCCATCTGTAATAGCCTTATATATATTATCAGTGAAAAGTACAGGTACCATAGCCGACGAAGCATAAAGAGTGTCATTAACTAACAACATAAAAATAACTAGCCAAATACTACATCTGGTGTCCCCACTATCATATAGTTTATACATTGTTCCTGATATATCAATACTGATAGAATAGTATGTTAATAAGACTATAATTCTACAAAATTTGTCAAAAATATTACATCAAAACAAAATTCTCGGCTGAATCATGGATTTTTAATAATTCGGGTCTTCATGAAATGGTCTGTGGTAGAAGCCTTGAATGCCCACTGCAGAATGTTCTTCAATGTACCATCGATCGTACTCTAACTACAAGGATTCTTTGGAAAGCCGGTCCACCAATTGATTCTGCTCCCTGTATAGATGAGTGAAGGAGATAGAGTAAAAAACACTAATGATTCTCAAAACTTCCTCATAAGTTGGCACAAGATGAGAGATATGACAACTTTGTACACCATTTTCCCAATTGATGATAAGCTTTGAGTTCCCAAAAACCTGTAAAGTTTTTCAACTCTTTTCCACTGCAAATAACAATACTAGTTTTAATGCCAAGAGCTCAACATAATTATTTGTTCCAAGCCCCAAACCAGACTTGAGAAGGAAGTAATGAGTATTGGAAAGATATAAACATCCACCCTCCCACAAAAAATATGATCCTCAGAGGAATCCCCATCAAAGTAAGCCCACGACCGGGCCATTTCAATGATTTCCTCCCTAATGAAACAATAAATGCCATTCCCCCCTACGCCTGTGTTTCTAAAATGAGCAAGGATACCGAGACTATTTGTTGTCACTTGTAAGGTTGAAGAGACCTTGTCTCTGAAAATTGGGTGATTCTAAGCCATCCAGATCCCCCAAACAATTATGAAAGGTAAAGCCATCTACTCGTAATCCCCCCCCTTAGCTAACCAAGTTTTTAATGCTTCATCAAAAGAAAGGCCCTGCCACCACCCGAGAGCTTTGGATATGTGAAGTGAATCGGCCCAAACACCCATGGAGAAAGAACAACGCATAAAAATATGATCCACATTCTTAGCTTCTTTTTTGCAAAGAGAACACCAACCCAGACCATTGAACTGTTTCTTTTGTAGATTATCCCAGGTTGGTAGTTTATTCTCCAAAATTGACCAAACTGGAAGTTTTCATATAGCTGAGAAACATTGTTTCCATATTTTCTTCCTCCACCAAATTGTTTCTTGTTGATGCAAATCCACGCTAAGCTGTACATAACTTGCTTTTGGAGTATAAGCCCCTCCCAAGTCACCATCCCAAAGTAGCTCATCCTCTCGATCAATCAACCAAATATTGGCTTGTCATAGTGCCCAAATATACCTATTCCACTGAGTTTGATTAACCCTAGTAAGGCCAAGCATCTGCCCATTTTTCCAGCCTTGTTTCCAAATAGTGGAAGTGGTTGGGTCTCCCATTTGATCTAGATAAAAATAACCCCCATGTTCCAATTGAGAGCGTATTCATACATTATGAAGATGTGCCCGATTGATACCATCCCACGGGTCTAAACCAATCCAAACCAAATCTCCCGAGCCAATCCTCCAGACCAAACCATTCCCGATCAAGTCAAAGGCCTTTATGACTACTTTCCAAATATTAGAGATGCCTGACAAACTTTTGTTTTGGTTCCTAATCCATTCCAAAATTGATAAAGGAGCAATATATTTATGATGAATAACTCTAGTCCAGAGGCTCGAAGAATTGATCAATTGCCACACACTCTTTGCTGCAATGGATTTGGAGAATAAAAAATGTTTTTTAATCTCCATCCCCCTAAATCTTTCATAGCTGCAATTTTCTCCCACCGGACCCATGGTAACACCTGCTTGTCCTTACTACCCCTCCAAAGATAAGAGAAACAAATTTTCCTTAATTTTTCCAGTATGCCCTTTGGAATACATGCCAAAGACATCCAATAGATCGGGATTGCCTCCAGAAATGACTTAATCAGTACAAGTCGCCCTGCCCTTGACAACCATTTGTGACTCCACACCTTTAATCATTTTTCCAACTTTGAAATAAGCCACATCGAGTCTATCTTCCTGTAATCGTTTGGTTTTAGTTGAAACCCAAGATATTTCAATCGCTCCTCCAGTTCAAGCACCTAGAAGGGGAGCTTAGTTAAAGTATATCTCACATCATCTGCTTCCAAAGATGCAAAAGTGATACTTGACTTCTTATCATTGATCAACATACCAATATCCCTTTTAAAGAGAGTAATCCCTTCAGACAATTTGTCAGTATCTCTCCTTGACCCATCATAAAAAAATAAAATATCATCTACAAAAAGTAAGTGATTGATGTACAAACCAGAATAAATTTTGATACCTTTGAAATGACCAGAAAGTTTTTCCTTTGCCAGAAATCGACTAAGTCCTTTAGTTACCAAGAGAAAAAGTAAGGGTGACAAAGAGCACCCCTGTCGAAGACCCCTATCAGCATGAAAAAAAGAGGTGGTTGAACCATTAAGCGAAATGGAGAAGGATACCGAAGACAAACACCCCATCACCCAATTGGTAAAATTTACCTCGAAACCAAGGTGAATCAATAACATCCTAATATATAGCCAATTTAATCTATCGTAAACTTTTGAAAGATCACTTTTCACCACAACCCCTCTGAGTTTTCTGGATTTTATACTATGTATCTCTTCTTGTGCAACCCCAATAGCCTCATGTGTTTTCCTTTCCGTAAAAAAACCAAACTGTTCACTGGAAATATTCTTAGAAAGTATAATTTTTAATCTTCTACTTATTACCTTTGAAATTATCTTGTAAAGGTAATTACATAAAGAGATTGGTAAAAAATCATCAAAGGAGGAAGGATGATATGTCTTTGGTATTAAGTAAATGAAGGTTGAGTCTAAAGGGTCATGTATGTAACCATTCACCCACGATTCCTCAACCACCTTCAAAATATCTTGACTTATCAGATAAAAGAATCCCAGATAAAACTCAATGGGCCAACCATCCAACCCTGGGATTTTCCCTTTTTGAAAGGAATGAATAACTTCCAAGAGTTCCTTCTCAGTAACAAATGCCATTAAACATTGATTATCTTCCTCATCCAAGAACCTAGGGAATAACGTAGAAACTTGTACAATTTCAGCAATAGAAGACCCCTCTTAGACCTTGAAAAGATCATGAAAGTGTTCAATACCCATGACAACCAACCCATCAAAAGTGTTGACAACTTATCCATCCCGCTTCTTTAATTCCCAAATAGTATTATTCATTTTTCTACCTTTTGAAAATGCTTGAAATAACTTTGTATTGTCATCCTCGCAAGTAAGCCAAATAACACGACTCTCTAGTCTCCACAGAGCTTCCTTTTCTGCTAATAGAAATCTTCGCCTTTTTTTTCCAAATTTACCAGATTTTCCTTATCTTCTTGGGCCTGAAACCCTTGCCAAAAACCTTCCAACATATCCTGTAGATATTGTTCAATTTGTCTAAGTTACCGATCCTCTTTGATCTTTTTTCCATGTGCCCAGGTGATCGTTGCTTGTTTTATCCTCTTTAATTTCCCCACAAAATGAACAACCATTGGAATTTTTTGTTCATAGGTAACCAAAGTCCATAGTCCCCTAACTAAGGCATGATAATCCGGATCTGATAGCCAACCCTTAAAAAATTTAAAAGGGCTAGAGGCTCTCGTACCCCTACTGCATAACTCCAACACAATCAGACTATGATCAGATTCACCACCACAACTAACCCATTGTCTAACCAGAGCCAACGACTCAATCAAACCCTCTGTCACTAAGAAGCGATCCCATTGTCAGATTCACCACCACAACTAACCCATTGTCTAACTGGATGCTTGTTCACTTCGAATGGTATGTGAGGAGCATAGTAAAATCAATTTGAGGGATTGCCCAATTACCTACTTGTTGCGAGGGTTCTGATGATCCTATTGAGGCATTCATATCCATGGAGGTAAAAGTATAGTTCATATAGCAATAAAACTATGAGCAATGATAAAGTCTCATCATTAGAGTAAATTTGGGTCTAAAATGGGCCTCCTAAGAAAAACATTAAAATAATAGAAGCATATGCCATATCACACTAAGCATATTTCACATCACACAAAGTTAGAGGTGTTATCTAATGAAGGCTG
>SNQJ01S0039938.1:47047-71404 GCA_010110895.2 Picea sitchensis
ATTCACCCCCCTCCCCTCTTAGTATAAGCATAAGTTCAACAATGTATTCTAAACTGACAAACTAACTGTGATTTTTTGGACATACTTGCAAGGTAAATATCACTTCACCAATTCAAACTCAAAGACATTACAATTATGGTTTGACACGTTTTCATGAAAAAACTACATTTTCAATTTTCTAATAGTCAATTTGTAACAAGGGATACCTACCATATTTTGCATTACAATTTATCGATTTGCATATAAGTTATACTCGAAGGTTGAGAAATATGGTAATATTTAAATCAAAATCAAAATTGAAAGTTTGAATGTTAACTTACTTAAAAATGCCATATACTTATTAATTAGGAACCCATGACTATTTCCTACACTATACATGGCTTCTTGTGAAACGCCTTTAAAAGCATAGCTATTTCCTATACTATACATAGCTTCTTGTGAAACTCCTTTAAAAGTATGACTATTTCCTACACTATACATGGCTTATGGCTTCTTGTGAAACTCCTTTAAAAATATCAATAAAGAAATTAAGTATAAGATCTAAAATCTTATATCTTATGTGTTAATGACTTAACCATTTTTACAAGTCCTAAATAAACTATTTCTATAAGTATCCTATATATGAGGTCCTTCTATGAGTATCCTATATATGATATCATGATTGATGCTTATGGTAATGTCCTTAAGGAAATATCTCCCATACCATTGTTGGCCTAAACTTTGAAGGGATTTTTCATGTGAAGGGATATCTAATTAATACATGTACAATATTTTGTTTTTTCCTTGTTTTTTAAAGATATTTTGGTTATCATAATTCCTTTAAAAAAAATTATAATTCAAAAAAACTCAAATTAAATCTTCAATATATATCATAATGTGTTTTTTTTTAAATAAATTTCTATAAAAATTCAAAATATAATTATTATTATTCTTTGAAAAAGGAATTACATGCATGTAATATTATATCCAATTTATAAATTAAAAAAACTTTTAAATAATCTCTTATATGGAAAATACAAAATCGATATATTCAATAAATAAAAAATTATAATCTTTTGTTTTTTTATTCCTAATTATTCCTAATTAGATTTCATATAAAATTGGTTTAATTTGACACTAAAACACTTCTAAGCAGTTCATACCCAATTGATAAATTAAAAAAAAATGATTTATTATTAAAAAATTATAAATTTTTAAAATACAAAATTGATTTATTATTAAAAAATTATAAATTTTTAAAATACAAAATTGATTTATTATTAAAAAATTATAAATTTTTACTTTTTCTTATTCCTAATTAGATTTCATACAAACTTAGTTTAATTTGATACTAAAACACTTCTACGCAGTTCATACACGTCGCTTAATTTGATGCCAAAACACTTTTACACCATTCATATACACCAACTTGATTTAACGTCAAAACACTTCTACACAATTCATATGCTCAATATTAATTGTTTATACTAATAAATAAATTTCATTTTTATTTTTAAATACCATTTTATTCCTTTGGCTATGGGCATGCATATTTGCTCATATATTCAATTATTTTCTATTCCTTTGACGTGAAGTGGATTGATTTCAATTTTGGTGACTAGTGTTGACTTGGTCCATTATGGAGATTAACCCACTTTGGTTTATCACACGTCTCTTTATATATATTTCTTTAGAAAGACCATGGTTTGGTTAAGTTGATTTATTAATAAAAATGATCAACACAACTATTTGAATATACTTTTCATGGATCCTATTAGCAAAGGTGTTCACTTTATATGATGTGTAGTGTGTGCTCTTAGGCATGTGATGGTGAGATTTTCAATGGGTGCTAACCCTTTTTATAAACCATGATTTTGTTTGGGGTTATCACCACAATTCCATGATTTTGTTTTTGTTTGGGGTTATCACCACAGTTTCAATTTTTTTACTATGGTGACTGACATCTAGAAGATCAAAGTAATTTTTCTTATTAAAAAAAAACTGTTACTTACAAGGTTGGTGATGCCTTTATGACACCCATTGTTATTGTTTTGGACATATTACTTTTAATTGTATTCGAGGATTAAAACCATTAAAACACATTAATTTGTTTTAACATGCATAATCATTAAAACACATTAATTTGTTTTAACATGCATAATCATTAAAACACATTAATTTGTTTTAACATGCATATGTTTCCATGTGCTTTTCATGATATTTTTATGAAGGTCATGTTATCACATAATCTAGCATTTTAGTGCAAAGCTTTCACATGGTGTCAAGATTAGTAGAACATCGAAAGGTGTCACCACTATCACCTAGGCAACAACTTCTCTCATTTTAGTGAAGAATGGATCCAACACAAGGGAGGCTTCCTTAGTAGCCTCAAGAAATCCTAAGGAAAGACACAATCAAGTCTAAAGCCTCTTAGGTAGCTAAAAAATACACCACCAATGAAATATATCAAACAAATCAAGGATAAGGTGGTTACTCAAAGTAAATTCCATAATTGGTTTGAAGTGTTCTAAGGTTGATTTAGGGGGTTTATCAAGTAACTATCTCATGCAAATCAATCCTCAAACCACTCAAATCTGAAAATTACCAGTGATTGTGAAACTTGCAATAAAGATAGGAAATTACAACAACAAACAAGTTACTATATAAATACAATTCAACCCTCAAAATGAGTTATAAACTAGTAGAAAATAAGGCTAAAATAATAAATAAATCTAGGATTTGATAAACTTTTAAAATCTAAAAATTATAAAGCATATAATAACCAACTAAAACAAGACATCTAGCCMTAATTATGCAACAATRTAAATCAACAAGAYAATTTTTATGMWATAAAATCATTTTAGGTCAAACATGCAAGAAAACYCTAGGATTTTAGGTCAAGAATGTGYAAGAAAACCCTACAATTTTAGGTAAAAAAATATACATGAAAACCCTAGATGTCTAGGGKTTTTATGGCTGAAAAATGAATGTAAGCTAAACAAAACCCTAAATTTAGCCTAAAACATTGATAAAAAAATGAAGTTTTGAATTTTAGAYTGACTAAATGGGAGATGATTAGTGSYTGCTAGTTTTTTTGGGTATATGGGGTCAAMTAAGACCTCCCTTGAGAGAATGTAAGTAGATCTAGGGTGATATMTAGGGTTGTCCACTACAAACCCTAKAAAATCCACTACCATCAAACTTCAATACAATTCAAGGGAAGATACTCCACTAGTAATCTTCCAAGGGTTTAAAGGAAGAGATTTGTCGAAGAACAATATGAAGAGAATGCACCACCACCACCACCACCACCACCACTAGAGAAGTACAATTACACTTAATAATCATTCATAAAATAAATCCAACAAGATTTAGAGATACCACTTACTCAATAAATTGTTTCAATCCATAAACCCTAGACATGAAAATCCATAGAATTTGCAAAGTCATCCACAAAACATCATCCTCAAGAAGGATCTCTAGTTAGCCATCCATAGAAAAAATATAGAGATCACAGTAGACAAGTAATGTTCTCTACAAGTAGAAATGATACAAATGAGAAGTGCTTCTCTTATTTATATGAGAGATCTAGCACCCTTCTCATTGAAATAACAATATTTTACTAGTAAAATCCCTAAGAAAATAAAATATGGCTTTATCTCTTTACGAACCCTAGAGATAAGGCCATGCTACAAGAGTGTATAGGCCAACAAGACCCCAACGATTCTACCAAGATTAAGTAAAGTGCCCAAATGCTAAGATATCCTCCTCAACATGTGGAATGACCACCTCAAAAGGTGTCCCACGAGTGGTGAAAAATTTGGCGACAATCCTCTCATGGAAGATTTTAAAAGCACCATAATTGTGTCAATTTTTTCTCGAATTTCTATTATGATCACATTTCAAAAATCATGTGACCATTCTACATCTAATGGCATTGATATGGTGTAATTTTGGGCATTTGTCAAAATATAATTGCTCCTGAAGTTGCTCTCCTTCAAAATATGTGAAAAGGTATGTTAAGGGATCCAAAGTGAAACGTTTCCTCCAAAGGGTGAAATGTTTCATACTTCGAGTGTAAAATCACCTCCAAAAGGTGCAACGTCCCATCATTAAGGTGCCATGTCATCTCCAATGAGGGCTAGGGTGTCTCAACAAGGGTGCCATAGCCTCATAAGGCTCAACGTCCTCCAAATAATGTGCTATGTAACGACCCCATCGTTACAACTACAAGTGAAGCAGAAGGTGCAATTTTTTTTTTTTTAAAACAGGACGACAACACTGATTATAGCTAAACAACACATCTAATGATGGGCACCACACCTGCTGAACATGCAACAGATAACTTTGACTCCATGCACTGGCACAAGAGAAATTGGACGAAACATGCGTAAAACAACATGGAGAAACGACTACCCGCCCGACACAACAGGACCACGCCTATAAGCTAAGGGACAACATCCCCCTCCCGACACAACAACCTTGATGAACTAAGACTAGAACCTCAAGGCATGCGAACTTAATGCATGAAGGTGTTCCACCCATGTGCCAAAAGAAGACTTACAACGCCCGACAACACTCACACGAAAGGCACCGACTCCAGCCAAGTTATCATTCACCACTATCCAATAGGGCATGCCATGATTCCCTTGTCAGGAATCATGCCGACCCTAGGTGATAGACACGTCAATAACCTTGGCGCAACACATCCTATCTGGACCAAGGACTCTAGATAAATTTGGCGTGCTAGGAGCCGAGTACCGATAAGAAGACCACACCCATACCCCAAGCAACAGGTCGACGAGATGTAAGAGGATGACAACAAGGGAAAATGCAAGCCAATACACGACTTCGTCAACAACCCAACCCTTTTATCAAGTCTAAATTGGTCAATATTTACGATCTAATTTAGCATTAAATAGAGATCTAATTTAACCAGTCTAAATTACAAATAGTCAGTGATTTACAAACCTAACTTAACATGATATAAAAATCTAATTTAGCGAGTCTAATTTACCAAATTAGACAATAACTATATATCGAATTAACTTTAATCACATATCTAATTTAGCAAGTCTAAAAGACTACTAGTCAATAATTTGCAAATCTAATTAAACCTTAAGTACAAATCTAATTCACAAGTCTAAATTACAAATTAGACATCAATTACAAATCAATCTACCATTAATACAATCTAATCTTAGCAATACCAATATGTATAAAAAACACATTCTCAATATCATGCATAATGCTTATGATTATAATGCTATTAACGAATTATCTTCCGACAAGCTATCTAGCCATAATAACAATATTAAGGTTTTAATAGCTGCCATTGACTAAACTTGTGGTCTGAGAATGCTATCTTCTAGTCAATAAAAGGTGGTTGTCATTATTAATGTTTCACTGTCAAAAGATGTTAAAACTCAGGTGAGAGTTAATTACCATTAAACTCAGGAAATACATAATCATTATTAATGTTTCACTGTCAAAAGATGTTAAAACGTAGGTGAGAGTTAATTACCATTAAACTCAGGAAATACATAATCATTATTTATGTTTCACTATCAAAAGATGTTAAAACGCAGGTAATATATAAATGACAATGCATTCAAAGTAGGCCATCAAAAAATGAAAACACACTCCTAAAGAGGGTAACAATGCAGACCAAAGGTAAGTCAGTAACGAAGTGCAGTACAAAGGGAAAATTTCCAGGTACACAGGCAACGAAAGCTGTCTTAAAAAGGCAAAATCATCATAGAAATATATCCATGCAATGAAACACATTCAATATAAAAAAAACGTAGAGCAATAAGATCAGGCAATGAAAACACCTTAAGAAATTGTAGGGGAATAAATAAATGCAAACACATTCCTAAAGAGGGTAACATTGTTAGGTAACAAGCAAAATTCACGGTCTTGACAATCGCAAAATCGTTGTACATTATACACAACATAATGGAAATATATAATCGTTGTCATTAAATAAATATATAATCGCATTTTCCATTAAATATAATCACATTTGCCATTAATTATAATCGCATTTTCCATTAAATATAATCTCAAATTCCATTAAATAAAATTGTTGTACATTATACACAACGTAATGGAAATATATAATCATTGCCATTAAATAAATATATAATCGCATTTGCTATTAAATAAAATCGTTGTACATTATACACAACAGAATGGAAATATATAATCGCATTTGCCATTAAATATAATCACATTTGCCATTAACTATAATCACATTTGTCATTAACTATAATTGCATTTGCCATTAAATGAAATCATTGTACATTATACACAACAAAATGGAAATATATAATCGTTGTCATTAAATATATATATAATCGCATTTGCCATTAAATATAATCGCATTTGCCATTAATTATAATCGCATTTTCCATTAAATAAAATCGTTGTAAATTATACACAACAAGATCGAAATATATAATCACATTTGCCATTAAATAAATTAAACCACAGAGGGCGTTCGCCATTAATACAGTAATTTGCAGAAGGGAAATCCACTGCCAAGCAATTCATTTTTTATTTTTTTTTAAATTCAATTGTTGAGTTCTAACGCGTCAGTTCTGCTAGGTAAAATCATTGTTGAAGTAAAAAAAAAGAAGAACATAAAACAGAGGGAAAACGCAGTGATCACCACAATAGAGAATCAATGTCAAGTTTCAATAGAATAGCACAACAAAATGGAAATATACAATGTCATTGTTGTGCACAACGTTCCACCCAACCACAGTAAATATATATCATAGTCATCACATGGTATGTAAATTCACAGTAATTAGCCGATAAAGCTAACATTTAAATATATGAGATCGCAGAGGCCATTTCGAAAAAAAACACAGAGGACAATTCATTAAAAACACAGAGTACTCACTTGCAAAAGGCGTAAGGCAATCCATCAACCAGGAACAATCAACAGGGTTAGACGGCTGGGCAGAAACATCCTTCTCTCATCATCCACGCACAGAAAAGCAGGGCATTAGGATCTATAGGTCTATTAACACCGAAGTGACGATCGTCGATCCGGCTCCTGGCCGACTGCTCTGGCGAGGATTGATAAGCTAGGGACGAGCGCAACTCATCACAAAATCAATAAAACCATAGGACGGTCAGGACATGCAGGGATTGAAAGCCAAGGGAATCAATCAACAACGAGCTTAAGGTTGTGGGGAAATTAAGTTATCAATTAAAATGCTAAGTCAAACATTTTCTTTACCCAATTAAAAATATAGAATTGAAAGCGTGAGGTATAGTAAGAATCTACCATGCAGAATCAAGTAAGTGTACCGTAGCCCAAGTCGTCCGCTCTGAGTCGTTATCCCGCGTGCTCCGTGCAGCTCTCAGTTGTCGACCGATGAGACTTCACCGGTACCTCCCAGCCAACGCTAGGGGTACTCTTCTTCCCCCTTAGCCCCCCCTAGCTGCAAAGGGGCCACACACACTAAAATAGAGAGCAACTAGCTCCCAGTTCGCCTCACAAGGCTGATATACCACTCCTCACCGAGCTAGGTATCCTAACTCCCACAAGCTAAGTCAGTCAAGTCTAAAATTATGCAGCGTAACGTTACACATCACATAAGAGATCCATCCTCCTCCTCCTCCCTCCTTTATATAGAGTTTCTAAGTCATTTACTTTCCCAAAATCTCATTTAATTTATTGTTAATAATTTAATTCATAAAAATCCTCCCTGTACATGTGTCACCCATCCCCTTCATTGCACCATAAATTAATTTCATTAATTAATTAATTACCCATATTTCCCTCACCCACCTAAAAACATTCCTAGAATCGCTCCTAGATGTCCCCATATTCCCTTACACAATTTAATGAATTACCCCTCTTTAATTTACTAGCTGAGTTCGATTTAGAAAGTTATTAAATGCAAGATACCTTACTAAGTTAGTCATTCTTCTTTTTCATTATGTTCCCCTTTCTCCTTATGTTTCCTCCTTTTTCCTTAGTTTCCTAATTCTTTTAAATTTCCCCTTTCCCTTTTCATTTAAAACTCAAAATGGCAAGTGTAGAAATTACCTTTTCCCCCTTTTCCTTGTTAATTAATAAATTTTTAATTAGCATATGTAATAAACAATTATTTACCCTTTTTCCTCCTTTTTAAATTTTATCCCCCAAAAGATTTTTATAAATTAATTGAATTGCTTACCCCCTTCTCGTCACATGATTAATGATGATTATCATTATTATTTATTTATTTTTATTTTTATTTTTTATTTATATATATATATATATATATCACAAGTATCACTTAGACCTAGACTTTATTTTCCTAGGCTGGACAACGTATTATTAGGGAAATTGTTTTAAATCTTTCACATCGCATTATTCGTTCTAAGGCCATATAGGTTTATTCATTTATTATTTAACAACGTGACGTGCCCTTCAGGACACACTAGGTGTTCCAAGGGTTCCACTCGCTTCATTTTGTTTCCCTTGCACGACGTGCCCTTCAAGATGCACTACGTGCTCCAAGGGTGCCACTCGCCTCTTGACTGACTTGGTAGACATCAAAACCCCCTGGATTCAATACTCCACCAGGTGATCTTGTGGGAGACTAAGGGCCTCTAAGGAATAAGGCCCCTACCTCATTGCGCTCCCCTTAGAATCATCGTGAGTGACTGTCGCAATCAGACCTCACGACATCGTGGGTCTTCTCGAACTAGGTAATCGTTAACCTACAGATCGAGCCACGACGAGAGTGCTAGTAGGTTGTGGCAGGGTTGTTGTCCACACCTCTCCCTCAACGTCTCTGGTTAGCGTGCGTGATCCCTCTACTCCACATGTGAGTCTGGTCGACAAGCTATTGTCAGCCTGCATCATCAACGTATCATGTCAAAAATAATATCCATAATCATATCATCTAATCAGATGCACAAATGTCACATATACAAAAATCAAACCCCCAATAGTCCACTCCCTGTCTCGATCCGGAGTCCAAGGGATTTCGTCGATGCCTCTACATCCTCGAAGTCCAAAATCCTGCACACTCAGGAAAACCGAGTCAATAGAACCTGTCTATGCCAATACAACAAAATAACATGTCATCAATCTATAATGCCTCATAATTATAATCAAATGCCCAATAGTATAATAATCTGGATCACTTGCAAGCAAGTGTCCTCAAAGAATAAGTTCGCTCAGTGCGCGCAAGAGCGGGATGCTACATGCAACAACCTCTAAAAAATAGTGGGTGTTACACATCAAAATCACTCATTGCAATGATGCCTAGTGTCGTCGTTACAAATATCACAAGTGTTGCATATTGGTCGCAAGTGTCGCAAGCGTTATCTTGTCTATGTCGTCTCTCTAACGACATCATAAAAACACTTAAGACACCTTAAAGACTAGTCTTGAAGAAGAGAAATCAATTGACAAGGAGCACAAGCCTTTTGCCACTGAAAAAGCCACTCAAAAGTCAAATTTGGAAGGAAGCACCCCCCTACATATTTTCAGGGAGCGCTAGCACTCTGTACCCTCTTCTAGGGGAGTGGTCCAATGCTCTGTGTCCCTTCTTGAGGGAGCGCTAGCCTTTTTTGGGCGAAATTTGGTTTGTTGGAGGAAATCATGGAAGAATCCCCTCAATATCTGAAGGTGGTTGGATTTGAATCTGAGGTCGAGGCATGATCTTAGGGGAGATCCACAACTGAAGGAGAGGAATCCTCAACTTACCCCAAAGATCTCTCAAGTGGTTAGGCCTCTCCAAGCCTATATAAGGAGGCCTCCTCATGGTGAAAGCATAGAGGGAGATTGAGAATTACACCAAACTTATGATCCCATAAGTGAGATGCCATTGAAACATAATCAATGTAGATTACTTGAGCAAAGGGGTTGGACAAGGAGAGCTGGAAGAAGCTGCTACACCTTCATCAAAGGATTGTAAGTACTCTTCGTTTGTTCTCATTAATACATATACATGCTTCGCCTGTTTCTTTCAAGTTTATGTTTGTTTCACATGAACTTGTCTTCAGTAGATAGATATGTATTTGAGCTATTCTCAGTAGAATAGGAATCCCGTTGTATCTTTGTTTGTTCTACAGGACCTATTGTGGAGCTCAAGATTGAAGCTCAGCTTGGACTTTGTGAGGACAAACGTCGTTAACAAGGTACACATCATTATTCTTCCTCTTCATATATTAGCTTAATTAGATCTAAAAAGGATGTCAGTGTCCACGTTAAGAACTTTTTTGTCTTGGCCTTAGGAGTCTAGATACCAAGAGGGAATCCACTTGTCCGCAGGAGGATTCACCTGTAACAGAAAATGGCGACTCCACTGGGGATTGAAACCTGATTTTTCATTTCCTTTCCTAGATCTTGTTTTGGCCTTTTGCCCACTCTTTGACGTCTCTGCACATCATGTTTCTAATTCTTAGATTTGATTGATTGCCTCTTTCTTTCATCATACTCACCCTGATTGACTGAGTTTGCTTAGAATTTTGACTTTCTGAGTTTTGAGATCCCAACGCTCCCTTGCCCTTGCTATCAGAGCGCTAGTGCTCCCCATTGGCCTATCACAGAGCGTTGGAATGCTCTAGTGCCCTTTACACGATAGCCCTGCCCCTTTTCTGTGAGAAGTTTTCAGGATTTTCACTCTCTGAATTCATTTCTTGATTTTTGCATTGGCTCAAGAGTTTTACAATCTCAATTCATCTTTATTTGGCCTTCAACACTTCATTTGATAAGAATCGATCATCTTTTTCTTGGGATTTTGACATTTTCTTTCCTTGCCTTGAAGTCACTCTTTATCTTTGCTGATTTAGGGTTAACTTGTTGTTTTCTGCTCATTTATCTCACTGAGTAGAAGCCTTCATGAGGAGATTCAAAGATCTATGCACCTTTCCATTTGATCTTTGAGGACATCTTGTCCAAGGTTTTTTAAATCTTTTTGAGTTTTTGGTTTTCTTTTTGCAAATTTTTGTCATCTTTGTCTTTCTTGTTTTATCACAACAAGAGTGCATTGTTTATGTGTAATTTGCTTCTGATTGTCTGAACCTTGTTGACTTTGCAAACTGGATGACATAGGAAGTTTTATATTGGATTGATTATCATTCACACATAAAGCAAAATGATACTTTTTTATGATTGTTTTTGGATTTTAGAAAAGATTGCTATGAGTTTTAGCATTACATTGGATTTGATTGAGAAACAAATTGATTGAGGATTTCACATCTTATTGCTTGACTGTGAAAATAACATATTTCTCTTTCCCTTAAATAGGCATTCATTGAAAGAAAGGATTGCTTATCATTTCTTATGCATTTTTTTGGGATTTGAGTCATAATACCATCAGTTTCATTGTCATACACCCTTCGAGTAAAGAACAACTGCAAAGTTAAAGCTAACTAAAATTTATCTAGAACATTTTGTTTTTAGATTCTTCCACCAACATTAGACTAGGATTAGCACTTTGGATTAGGCAGTGAGTACAACTCTCCAAAGTATTCAAAACAAACATTAGCATCTTGCGGTAGGGAGAGAAAAATCCAATTGTCGTATAGGCTTTCTGGGATACCCCTCTCACACAAGGGTTACACATGAGGTTGCATTCGGGAGAATTACAGAGATTATCCCTCTGTGGTTCAACTGTTTGTAGTGGTCGGATCGTATATTGAGGGTTCTTCTTGAGGCTCAGCTGGTTTCATTTGGTATCGGTGCTTTGTGAACTCCGAATTCGTTCGGGATCCTCTGGATTTCTACCGTTCCACTTGTCCTCAGTTCTCTCGAAGGATTTCAGACTTGTTATCCTACTCATACATTCAGACTAGACTGTCAACTGTACCCGCCCAAGGGATGACTGCGAGTTGGTGTCCTTAGTTACCATAATCTTTTCGTACTTACATGAGGTAACGGTGAAAGAAAGTCTCACTGTATCTGGAATAGACATTGCTCAAAATCACTCGGGCTCCTTGGAGGGTAAAACCACAATTATTGCATGGAATCTTGCACCAAGGTGAAATTCCGTTAAGCAGGTCACCATTGTAACTGTTCCACTATATCCTAGCCCCTTCTTGACTTGATCACGCGACATTGGATTTCATAACCAACTAGTATGATCATCGAGAAAAGTTTTGTTTGCTTGGTTTGATTCCTATATTTGATTAGTGCATGTTGTTTCTTTGTCATTAGTTGGCTATAGATTTTTTCAGTCGAATTTTTAGTTCTGCCAACATTGACCCTCCACACCGTTTGCGTAGGGTACAGGGCCTTCCCCCAGAAAATATGGAAGATTCTACCCTGTTACCCCCTCATTCTATGGAGGGTTCTCCTCAACAGAGCGAGGTCCACGATGTTATAACCTCACAGGAGGAAGTTTCTACTTCTTTAGAAAATTTTCAGATTGTTACGGATCCTATGGAGGCTTTCCGCTTTCTTGTGGGATATGAAAGGTGTTTTCTCCAGATGAATTCATCCGGAGAACTTGTTGTCACTGATCCTTTTGAAATCCTGACTGGGTCTCTTTCAAGCTCGCAAGTCAGAGACCCACTTTGGACTAATATAATTCGAAGCCCACCTCGCATGGTGCGAGACCTTTACGGATTAGACATGGGTGTCGATGTACCTGTTATATCTCAATTACCTGAAACATCTATTACCTATATTGTACCTTTAGATCATTTTACTGGTACGACCATCATTTCAACCACACCGTCCGTTGGTCCGAACATCCAGTCTATTGGTCCAAGTTCCACTATTTCTCTCCAGATGGCCCATTCCATGATGGTCCCTCATGTTGCGACTATTCCCACCGGTAATGTGGTGGTTAGCCAAGCTCCCATTGGTACACCACTTTCATCTAGGCCTTCTTCGTCACTTCCCATTGGGTACAGAGCACTGAATCCTTTCGTTGTCAACACTAACCAGGTTATACCCGGAAGCTTGATACCTTTGCAACAATCTGGAGTAACTGTTCTTGGTGGCTCTAATCCATCAAGTGGCACTGGTCAATCATTTACGTCTTGTTTCCAAATTCCAGGGACTCAACCTCATGCTGGGGGGAAACCTCCTTTCAGAGGACAACCTCCGTTCAGGGGACAACCTCCTTTCGAAGGGCAACCTACGTTTGGAGGGAAACCTCCGTTTGGGGGGAAACTTTTGTTTGGAGGACAACCTCATGCTGGGGGGAAACCTCAAACTAGAGCCCATAATCAACCTTCTGGACAAAATGTGTCTACAATGCCCAATCCTTGGCACACTCCTTTTTCGAGAAATCCACTATTTCCTGGGGGGCAACATCCTCAAGGACAACAACAACCTTATCCTCCTTATGGAAAAAAATGTTTATCCACTTTATGAACAAACCCCTCAATCGAATTATAATCGTCATCACCCATTAGGTTGTCCTCTGCTCCCAAATGCTTCTCAACCCTCTTTGAATCCTCTCTACTCTGGTAAGCAACAATCGTATGCAGGAGGACCTACTAGTTACAATTATCCACCTAACCCAGTTTATGGTCCTACTGTTGTTCCTATTATACACCAGTATCACCCTCAGGTTAACTGACAACTACCGTTCCTTGCTACTCTGGATCTCCTAGACTTGTCTCAGTTGACCAATGATCCTATACGTCATTATCCTTTTTGGCCAGTGATTCCGGATAAACTACCTTCTGATATTCCAAAATTTGACGGTAAACCTGGAGAAGACCCAAATAACCATGTGATGACTTTCCATTTATGGTGTTCATCGAACTCCTTAATGGACGACTCTATCAATTTACGTCTTTTCCAGCGAACACTTACGGGCTCAGCAGCCAAGTGGTATATTGAACTTCCACGCGGTTCTTTCCAAGATTTTAACTCCCTTTCCATGTCCTTTCTCTCACACTTTCAACTCCCCATTCGATATGAAATGGGTATTGAACTTTTGACCTCCCTTCGTTAGAAAAACTCTGTGCATATCTATGATCATATTCATGAGTGGAGATGACGATGAAGGTTGATCAAAGCAGTCATTCCTGACCAATTATTGGTGGAATGGTTCACTAAATCACTGTTACCCCCGATCGCTCGTGATGTCGCCATGGGTGGTGTAGTCACATAAGAGGAAGCCATTGCCAGGGCACATTACTTAGATCTGGTTTACTCACAGTCTGGTACTCTGTACAAGTTAATCCCAAATGCTACCCATGCCACTACTGATCCATCCAAACCTTCGTCTTCATCACATGCGGATGGCATTATTGGCTCCGTCAAAACACAATCTTCGTCCCAATCGACTGGAATAGTTAATCGATCTGCTCTGGCATCCACCTCCAGTTCGACCGCACCCTCCTTTACCTCCCCCCAAACTCAAATATTTGAGGTGAATGCAGTTCAATCTACCCCTTCACAACAAAATAGAGGTAAGAAGAAAACAAAGAATAAAACCAAAAAGAACAATAATGAACAACCCAAATCTCAAAACCCACCACCTGCTAACGAAAATCAACCACAACAAAAGCCAAAATTCCTGTGTCTTATTTGTGGTGACGATCACTACACTTGAGACTGTCCACATCACGATGAAGTGGCCAAACGTTTCAAAGGGAATTCCCAACCCGTCGTGCTTACTCAGCCTTTTCCTCAGCAACAATCTATGGTTTTTCAAACCCCCTCTCCAGGGAGCAATTCCAACCACCCTTCTCACGAGATTGATTTAACCACTCAACAAGTGCCCATATCTATCTCTTCAATGGGATTGATTTAACCACTCTCTCTATGACTTATGACACTCCAGTTAAACCTGACAAAGGAAAATTCACTAACGGTACTTTACTGGATCCATCACCATCCTCCGTTAGTCCTCCATCAATTAGTCCTCCGTCTGGACCACTTCATATTGAGAAACCTACGTTCGACTCTAACTTATGCCCTCTTAAGAGAACTATATGTAAATCTACCTTTAATCCTAGTTCACGTGCTGCCCAGAACTACAACATTGTTGAAGATCTGACACAAGCACCATGTGCTATGTTTGCGTTAGAAGTTCTACAACACTGCCCCAGTCAATGTAGAACGCTCTTGGCCACTATTGGCGCTTTTGATCCCGAGTCATCCAACACTATCATGTTTAACCTGGATAATTTCTTGCCTTGACTTTCTCATCAACTTGCTTTCCAAGTTGATGTTGTTTTTCATAATCAACAAATCCACCGCACTATCTTGGATGAGGGATCCTCTACTTGTGTCATGTCTTTAGCATGCTGGAAAAGCTTGAAATGGCCCGCACTTAACAAATCCCCAACGATGCTACGTGCATTTGAAGGGTGAGGTTTTCATCCCCATGGGATTTTGCAGTCCTTGTCCGTCCAATTGGGCGACAAATCTGTCTCTGTTGATGTCGAGGTGGTCGATGCTCCCCTCGATTACAACTTATTGCTTGGAAGAAGTTGGTTCTACACTATGTCTATCGTTTCTTTGTCAGTATTTCGATGTGTGCAATTTCCTTATCAAGGAAAAATTGTCACCGTCGATCAATTAGATTTCTTTACACTTGACGCTTGCACTCCTGCTACCAACAATATTCCCTTTTTGGGAGATCACAAGATCACATATGAAAGCGTTGGTGTTGGCTTGTTGAAAGACTCTAGCCTTATGGGTACCTTCCCTACACCACTTCCACCCACCGCACATCATGTTGCCACAATCAATATGATTTCGACTACGGTTTACCAATCCTTAGAATCATCTAACCCTTGGATTGTACCTAGTTCGTTGGAATTCGATGCACTAGGTGAAACCATGCCACTTAGTCCTGCTGAAACCTCATACGAAAGACAACTACCCTACGCCCTTTATTGACCAGATTATTTATAATTGCACTAGTAGCGTAATTTTCTCTTTCATGGATGGTTTCTCAGGGTATAACCAGATTGACATTTCACTTACTGATCAACATAAGACAACCTTCATCTGCCCATGGGGAACTTTTGCCTATCGAAAGCTACCATTTGGCCTTAAAAATGATGGTGCTACATTCTAGCGATCCATGTCCTACGCTTTCCATGATATCAAACATATTGTGAAACCTTACCTAGACGACTTACTTGCCCACTCATCCAATCGATCAGACCATTTTGGTCATCTACGGGCTATTTTTCTTCGATGTCGGTTCTATCGTATTCGTTTGAACCCACATAAGTGTATTTTTGCTGTCGAATCAGGCCGAATCCTTGGCTTCGTTGTTTCCAAGGACAAGATTCGGGTGGATCCCTTAAAAATTAAGGCTATCTTGGCTTTACCTCCACCTAACAATCTGACACAACTCCAAAGTTTGCAGGAGAAAGAAAACTTTCTTCGTCGTTTCATTTATAACTATGTTGAGATTACAAAAGGATTTATGCGCTTGTTACAGAAAGACACCCCGTTCGTTTGGGATGACACTGCTGAATGCTCATTTACTACTCTTAAGCATGCATTAACCAACGCTCCTTTGTTACATCCTCCGAATTACACAAAGGACTATATCCTTTACTTAGAAGCCTCCACTTCTACTATTTCCATGGTGTTAGTTCAAGAGGACCCTAACGACGAGGAACATGTGATATATTATTTGAGAAAAAGTCTATCTGGTCCAGGGCTCAGATATTCACATGTTGAAAAGTTGGCTCTGGCAGCCGTCATCACTGTCCAGAGATTCTGTCACTACATTTTTCTATGCACCACCACTGTTATTGCGGACTCGAACCCCATGTACCACATTTTGACACGTCAAGTTCTTGGGGGAAAATATTTGAAATGGATCGTTATCCTTTAGGAATTCGATCTCGAGTTCACTAAATCCAAAGCTAAAAAGTCCTTGGTGTTTGCAGAGATTATTTGCGACTTTCCCCGTGTTGATGAAGATATTGAGCCAAGCGATTATCTCCTGGACGAAACTCTATTCCTCATTAGCACGTCCGATCCTTGGTATGGAGATATCCTTCTTTATCTGTAGACCGAATGTTTTCAGCCCGATATCTCTCGGGAAGAACGTCGTCGTATCCGCCACCATTCTCGTCGTTACCTTATTATCGTTGACACTTTATACCTCCGTGGCATTGACACTATCCTGCGACACTGTCTAACTCATGAAAAGGATGAATGCGTTCTTAATGGCTGTCACCTTGGAGCCTGTGGCGGTCATCTTTCTGGGATGGCTACCGCTCAGAAAATTTTACATGCCGACTACTTTTGGCCCTCAATTTTCAAAGATTATATCGAGGCAGTCGAAAAATGCCCACCCTGCCAAGTTTTTCACAAAAAGGCACTAACCCACCCTGCTCCTCTACATCCCATTGTTTCCATCGACCCCTTTGCCAAATGGGGCATTGATTTCATGCAATGTAAGCCTACCTCGGCTAGGGGGCACGGTTATATAATTGTTGTCGTCAATTAATTTACAAAATGGGTTGAGGCTATGCCTACCTTTCTGAATGATGGTCGTACTGCAATTCTTTCCCTTTTTAACCACATCATCACTCATTTTGGTGTTCCACATGACATTGTCACTGATCATGGTTCACACTTTAAAAACCAGATGATGAGTGAGTTGCATGCCAAGTTGGGTTTTCGCCATGAGAACTCATCCCCGTACTATCCTCAAGCGAATGGACAAGTTGAAGCCATCAACAAAGTCCTCAAAACTATGATCCAATGGATGGTAGGGACCAACAAGACATCCTGGCATCTACAACTTTTCTCCGCTTTCTGGGCCTACCAGACCTCAGTAAAAACTGCTACTAGTTTCACTCCTTTCCAGCTAGTATATGGCATAGAAGTTGTTTTACCAATCGAGTGTGAAATTCCTTCGTTAAAACTCAAAGTAGAACTCCTGCCCCACACTTCTGCTGAAGAAGAACGTTTCTTAAACATGACTAGGTTGGATGAAACACGTCATGATGTTTCTCTCGTCAATGAGACATATAAAAAAAATATCAAGAATCAATACGACAAGTCTTCCATCCTCGCACTTTTGCAGAAGGAGACCTAGTCCTCGTTTATGACCAGGCTCATGACAAGTTAGGGACATGTAAGTTAGAACCTCTATGGCATGGTCCTTACATCATGAAACGTGTTCTACATAGAGGCGCCTACGAGTTAGTGGACTACGAAGGAATCTCCCTGGGTGAGCCTTGGAATGGGCTTTACCTGAAGAAGTACTATGCATAGAACATCTAGCATACGTGCTTTGTACACTATTGTATTTTTAGTTTGGTGTGTATTTTTCTTTTGCGTGCTCGAGTTTTTGCCTTAGCCACTTATACCATGTCTTGTGTTTTCATGCACAGATGACATCTTCCTTTCCCATCTTTGTTGGGTTTGCGGATGGTGCTAGTCGACACACCCAAAACGTTGCTTCCGCAACTTGGGTCATTTACCACTTTGACGAGTTGGTGAGTTCCGAAGGTATTTTCTTAGGATCGACAACTAATAACATGACAGAATATCATGTTGTCATCGAACTTTTAACCAAAGCATCCTCCCCAGTCATTTCTCGCATGATTGTCAATCTGAACTCTCAACTCGTGGTTTGTCAACTCAATCGAATCTATGCCATTCGCAATTCTATCCTGCTACGACTTGAACGAACGTTTGATTTTATCGAATGCCGACACATACCAAGAGAACTCAATACCATTTCAGATTCGTTAGCAAATTACATTATGGATAGATATCTCGCACATAGATAAGTTTTCATAAAGGAAATGAATTGCATCACATATCATCATGTAAATTAAAACACATCGCATAAAATACATCATCATTTGAAAATCATTTGGCACTATAAAAACTCGGAAATGTATATATATATATGGCGTGACTGAAAAAGTTTGATTACATAAAAAATGGTACATAGATAGGCAAAATGTGGGTCTTCACACCCATAAACATCGTCATACAGACTTTCCAATCATCAGGAAGATCCTAATCTCCCTGCATCACGTTATGCTGCAAGTAACATATCACTGCACGGGCTATTCGTCTCAGTAGAGAGTTAAGACTCTCAGACACTCCCACAGTGTGTCTTTGTAGATGTAGTGGCACTTCCCACTTCCTGAGAGGAGGGATACCCATCATGAGACCTTGGAGGTTTCTTTCAACCTCCAATAGACCTCCTACTGCTACCCCAGATCTATCGCTATCTGAGCATCCCCGCGACGCCCCAGTGCTAGCATCTCTAATGGACGTGTTGCTCCTCTATCTGCATGATGAAACAATACGCCTGTTAAAGACTCTTCTATGTATTCTAAAAAAATTAAAAAATTAAAAACACTTGACAAGATCAATTTGGTTTCTTACCTGACGCATTCCAATCCTCACCTTCTGGAAGAACCAATTCCATGTTGCCCCGGAAATCTACTCCGGTGTATGGAAAGTCTTCTATCATGATCAATTGGCGTCTCAGCCAAGCGAAGAAATCAACGGTGAATCTAAAATCTGAACCTGGGCCTAGTCTCGGAGACAGGCTGGTCCACCGCTCCATACGTGGTTCTCTCGTTGGTCGTACCGGTAATGCAATCTGAGGTTGCATCCTAGGAATGCGTTCTAAGAAGAATGAAACCAAGAATGAACCATATCTAAACTAGTTATGCTTCCCTGATCGACATCTCGTAATCTGTTCCTTCACGCGGTGAAGAAACCCTGCGCTCCAGTTAAATAGTGTTGGCTCTAGACACTGTAAACCATAGGCCACTTGTGATATTGAAACTAGGTGTGCACTCGTACTTCCCACTATACTCGTAATGGAAAACAAAATGGATTGAAGAGGTAGATCCCTGATATCTTTGATTGCAATTATGTCGCCCACTAGTCTCAGTCCTGGGACACAATGGTTTGTCAGATACTCATCCACAGGCACGAGAAGTACCCGTTGTCTGGCTAGAACTATGGGAGCCCCTCTTTTTGAGAGACCAGTTATGAATTACATGTCTTCCAACTCGATGGTAAGAAGTTGTGTTCCCATCTGGAACCCTTGTTCTGCAACGTCAACAACCCAATCATATGCTCAAGAAGAAGGACCTCTTTCTTCATTTTTTTCATTTTGACATATTTGAGGAGAACACAATTCCTCAATGTGGCTATCGATCGAGGAATTTGAAAAACTGCCACATCATCAAGCTCATTCTCTCTTTCTTTCCACTCAAGCATGATTGTTGCCGAAATCACCTGCATCAACAATCAAATTTTTCATTAAAGATCACATTTTTCGACAATTTTTCGACAATTTTCAAAACTTAAAAAAATGATTGTTTGCTTTTGTAAAATACCAACACCCTCTTTGCATGAACATCAAGGTGCCCACACACCCTTACATTATCCATCAAGCATTCGAAAATAAAAATAAAAAAACTTCTTCACGTTTTGAGTGCGTGCTGGCCGTTTTTGGGCATTTTTTCTTATGGTCTTTTGGACAGCGCCCTCATAGCCACTACACCAGATCGTAAACATGCCCTTCAATGACTAGGATGGGCATTTTACAAGACATTCAACACTCCCCCACAAAGTTTAGAGGAGCGTCGATCTTTTTGGGCGCTTGGGCCGACCCAGGGCATCATTTTTTATAAATATTTATTGCCTTAAAAGAAAATGTGAACCATGTAAATGAAAGAAGGGAAGAAGAGCACTAACCTGGTCCAAACGGAGAGGAAAATGGTTGACCGTAGCCCCAGGACCGAGCAAAACAAGATTCACCTCCAAATGACAAATTCTCCACTGCTACAAATCTTGGCACAAATGAAATGGTAAATGACATTTTTTACCCCATTTTACTATTATACATTTCATTTTTTCCTAAACATATAGTTTTTGGGTTTTTAAAAATATTTTGGAGGCCTTATTAATCCCCTGGAATGCAATTTTGACATTATTGATAGGTTTCAGAGCAGTTTTGTTCGTTTTTTATCTTGTTACATTCACAAGCATAGTCTTAGTTCGTTCTTAAGCTCAAAAATATACGAACGCGTCGGGTAAACTTTTATCTCTTTTTCGGACTCGCATGGATAAACAAAAAAGGAACCCCCTGGAGTCTTCTTTAAACTCTTTTTAGACTCTCTAAACGTGAAAAGATTGTCGAGTGATATTGCTTCCTTTCCCACTCGTTAAAAGGTTTGAAAGGGTGTTTTTTGAGTGATAATTTATCTCTTTTTCGACCTCACAAGACTAACATTACGAAAAAGGACAAATTTGGAGTCATCTTTAAGTTGTTTTTAGACTCTCTAAATATGAAAAACCACCGAGTTTACCTTCTCTGGACTCGTTAAACAATCATACATTGAAGGGCCCATACGGGACCGAACCCTTACTTCTTCCAGTTTGCTAAACAAAGGAAGAGGAACTTACCGAAGGTGAGTCATATTGAGCATGTGTTACCCTCCTCGAGCTTGTTAAATTAAAATGAGGTATTCGTCTATCTGGATGGGGGGAAAATTGAAAGAAGCAAGACAAGCAGTTTTTGAGAACACTACCAGTAACTCTTATGGTTGCCCTTGAACACGACACTTTGTCTTTGCACACATTTTAATCCACTGAACCTCTGCACTGAGCCAATCCTCTGAGTTTCTTTTACTCCTTTGGGTCACCTGACGAAAGTCACAGCATCCACTGCATCATCAAGTTTTGGTCCATGTCACGTTTTTGTTGTTGTGCCTCAGTGTTGAAGGGAAGTATCTGCCTCGAGAGCCAGCGATCATGAATATAGTCCATGTTCATTTGATCTACCAATTACATATCTGTGTCCATTTCGTGTCGTTGATGGGGGATACATCAAGGCCCTCCTTCGACGAGTCTATTCCTGTCGACTTCAATACATTATCCAGGAACTAGACTTAGAAACCAATTAGTACCTTGCAGGGATGATTTTAGGGGCTAAATTTCGCTCATGGGCTAATTTTCCATGGTTTTTACAAAAACGAGATTCGCTATTTTAAAAACGATTCGCCCAAATTCTATAAGATAAAATTATTTTACCTTAAAAATCACCAAAATTTTATAAAAACTATATAAAATACTTAGAAATTTCAATATTTTTACAAAAATATCGCCAAACATTTATATTTGACATAAGAAGGATTAGTAAGGTTCGCCAAGGTTTCTACATTTTAAAATACATTTCCATCCTTAAAATCATCCCTGGTACCTTGGGACTTGCATGCCTCAATGGTAGGCCTCCTCATGTCCGATAGTGGGTTTACATTATTGACCCATAATCGGGTGATTCCACGGATGTTCGACTTCAGCTCATTTATTCACATTCGTCGGAATGTACTAGAGTACCTTGGGAATCATTGACATCAATGGTGATCTCCCTCACACTTGTTAACGGTTTACCTCATTGACCGGTAATCAAGTGGTTTCTACCATGTTTGACATCAGGACATATATTCATATGGTTAGATTCGTACTACATTGAGATTGGTAAGAAGACCCTGGGTTGAGTTATCACTCTTATATATACTTTGCCGAGGTTGTGAAGGAGTTCTTTTGAACTATGACACATATATTGTAACATAGATCCACTTTGTATTGGTCGTGGCTATGTCTTGTCGTCTCATAGATCCACTGTGTATTCTTCATGGCTACGATCAGTTCAGGTCATAGGAGTATAGATCCACATTGTATCTTCAGTGGATATACATTTTATCAATATAATTATGGATCCGCAATGTATTTTATGGCGGCCATACCTAAAAAGTCTTTATCACTCAAGCATAGGTATGCCTACCTTGGGTTTGAAACATGTCATAATATTTGTTCGATGGTTGTGTACAGATTTTTCCAGCCTCTCTATGTCCATACCCTTGTTCGAAAAAGTCTACAAAGTACTTCAGTCATCATCGTCTTCTGACTTCTCACTTTGGGGGGCAATCTATTACACATCAAAATCACTCATTGCAATGATGGCTAGTGTCATCGTTACAAATATCGCAAGTGTCGCATATTGGTCGCAATTGTCACAAACATTATCTTGTCTATGTTGTCTCTCTAACGACATCGTAAAAACACTTAGACACCTCAAAGACTAGTCTTGAAGAAGAGAAAACAATTGACAAGGCGTAGAAGCCTTTTGTCACTGAAAAAGCCACTCAAAAGTTAAAATTGGAAGGGAGCGCTCCCCTACATACTGCCAGGAATCGCTGACGCTCTGTACCCTCTTCTAGGGGAGTGTTCCAACACTTTCTGTCCCTTTTTGAGGGAGCGCTGACCTTTTTTGGGCAAAATTTGGTTTGTTGGAGGAAATCAGGGAAGAATAACCTCAATATATGAAGGTGGTTGGATTCGAATCTGAGGTCGAGGCATGATATTAGGGGAGATCCACAACTGAAGGAGGGGAATCCTCAACTTACCCCAAAGATATTTCAATTGTTAGGCCTCTCCAAGCCTATATAAGGAGGCCTCCTCATGGTGAAAGCATAGAGGGAGATTGAGAATTACACCAAACTTATGATCCCATAAGTGAGATGCCATTGAAGCATAATCAATGTAGATTACTTGAGCAAAGGGGTTGGGCAAGGAGAGCTGGAAGAATCCGGTGCACCTTCATCAAAAGATTGTAAGTACTCTCCGTTTGTTCTCATTAATACATATACATGCTTGGCCTGTTTCTTTCAAGTTTATGTTTGTTTCACATGAACTTGTCTTTAGTAGATAGATCTGTATTTGAGCTAATCTCAGTAGCATAGGAAGCTCGTTGTATCTTTGTTTGTTCTACATGACCTATCGAGGAGCTCAGGATTGGAGCTCAACTTGGACTTTGTGAGGACAAACTCCGTTAACAAGGTACACAACGTTCTTCTTCCTCTTCGTATATTAGCTTAATTATATCTAAAAAGGATGTCAGTGTCTACGTTAAGCACTTTTATGTCTTAGCCTTAGGAATCTAGAGACCAAGAGGGAATCTGCTTGTCCACAGGAGGATTCACCTGTAACAGTGGGAAAACCTCCATCAATTATGAAAGTAGCCCCAGAACGTCCTCTAATTACCAAGGCTCTATCCAAGTGAATAGCCATGTGAAGTACATCGTCTAAAGAGGGACTCATGTGATCAAATGTATCCATCAAACCTGGAGGCATGTACACATGTCAAATGAAAAATAGAAAGTGAGTCATGCCAATGTAAAATACATTAGATAGCTCACACTAATCACCCTCTTCAAACTTCAAACTAGCTCATAAACATACAATTTTCCAAGTTTAGGTATGGGAGGATCATCATTAACCCCTATTAGGTGTGTCAATACCCAAGAAAATGAGTATTTCCCAATAAACCCATCAAGGAGTATGTGTAATGACATACGGTATGGTTTGGGGTTTAATTCATGGGTGGTGGCATAGTCATGTAAGGTTATGTATGATATTCATCCTCATGAGCG
>SNQJ01S0039938.1:71454-101830 GCA_010110895.2 Picea sitchensis
ACTCCTAAAGAGGGTAACAACGCAGACCAAAGGTAAGTCAGTAACGAAGTGCAGTCCAAAGGGAAACACATTCAATATAAAAAAAACGTAGAGCAATAATATCAGGCAATGAAAACACCTTCAGAAATTGCAGGGGAATAAATAAATGCAAACGCATTCCTAAAGAGGGTAACATCGTCAGGTAACAAGCAAAATTCACAGTCTTGACAATGGCAAAATCGTTGTACATTATACACAACAGAATGGAAATATATAATCGTTGTCATTAAATAAATATATAATCGCATTTTCCATTAAATATAATCGCATTTTCCATTAATTATAATCGCATTTTCCATTAAATATAATCGCATTTGCCATTAAATAAAATCGTTGTACATTATACACAACATAATGGAAATATATAATTGTTGCCATTAAATAAATATATAATTGCATTTGCCATTAAATATAATCGCATTTGCCATTAATTATAATCGCATTTGCCATTAAATAAAATCGTTGTACATTATACACAACAGAATGGAAATATATAACCGTTGTCATTAAATAAATATATAATCGCATTTGCCATTAAATATAATCGCATTTGCCATTAAATATAATCGCATTTTCCATTAAATGAAATCACATTTGCCATTAAATATAATCGCATTTGCCATTAAATGAAATCATTGTACATTATACACAACAAAATGGAAATATATAATCGTTGTCATTAAATAGATATATAATCGCATTTTCCATTAAATCAAATCGTTGTACATTATACACAACAAGATGGAAATATACAATCACATTTTCCATTAAATAAATTAAACCACAGAGGGCATTCACCATTAATACAGTAATTTGCAGAAGGGAAATCCACTGCCAAGCAATTCATGTTTTTTTTTTTTTTTAAATTCAATTGTTGAGTTCTAATGCGTCAGTTCTGCTGGGTAAAATCGTTGTCGAAGTAAAAAAAAAAAAGAACATAAAGTAGAGGGAAAACGTAGTGATCACCACAGTAGAGAATCGTTGTCAAGTTTCAATAGAATAACACAACAAAATGGAAATATATAATGTCGTTGTTGTGCACAACGTTCCACCCAACCATAGTAAATGTATATCACAGTGATCATAGGGTATGTAAATTCACAGTAATTAGCCGATAAAGCTGACATTTAAATCTATGAGATCGTCGAGGCCATTTCGAAAAAAAATGCAGAGGACAATTCATTAAAAACACAGAGTACTCACTTGCAAAATGCATAAGGCAATCCATCAACCAGGAACAATCAACAAGGTTAGACGGTTGGGTAGAAACATCCTTCGCTCATCATCCATGCACAGAAAAGCAGGGCATTAGGATCTATAGGTCTATTAACACCGAAGTGACGATCGTCGATCCGACTCCTGGTCGACTGCTCAGGCGAGGAATGATAATCTAGGGACGAGCGCAACTCATCACAAAATCAATAAAACCATAGGACGGTCACGACATGTAGGGATCGAAAGCCAAGGGAATCAATCAACAATGAGCTTAAGGTTGTGGGGAAATTAAGTTATCAATTAAAATGCTAAGTCAAACATTTTCTTTACCTAATTAAAAATATAGAATTGCAAGCGTGAGGTATAGTAAGAATCTACCATGTAGAATCAAGTAAGTGTACCATAGCCCAAGTCATCCGCTCCGAGTCGTTATCCCACGCGCTCCGTGCAACTCCCGCTTTTCGACCAATGAGACTTCACTGGTACCTCCCAGCCAACGCTAGGGGTACTCTTCTTCCCCCTTATCCCCCCGAGCCGCAAAGGGGCCACGCACACTAAAACAGAGAACAACTAGCTCCCAGTTCGCCTCGCAAGGCCGATATGCCACTCCTCGCCGAGTTGGGTATCCCAACTCCCACAAGATAAGTCAATCAAGTCTAAAATTCTGCAGTGTAACGTTACGTATCACAGAAGAGATCCATCATCCTCCTCCTCCCTCCTTTATATAGAGTTTCTAAGTCATTTACTTTCCCAAAATCCTATTTAATTTATTGTCAATAATTTAATTCATAAAAATCCTCCCTGTACATGTGTCACGCATCCCCTTCATTGCACCATAAATTAATTTCATTAATTAATTAATTACCCCTATTTTCCTCACCCACCTAAAAGCATTCCTAGAATCGCTCCTAGATGTCCCCATATTCCCTTACACAATTTAATGAATTACCCCCTCATTAATTTACTAGTTGAGTTCGATTTAGAAAGTTATTAAATGCAAGATACCTTACTAAGTTAGTCATTCTTCTTTTTCCTTATGTTCCCCTTTCTCCTTATGTTTCCTCCTTTTTCCTTAGTTTCCTAATTTTTTTAAATTTCCCCTTTCCCTTTTCATTTAAAACTCAAAATGGCAAGTGTAGAAATCACCTTTTTTCCCTTTTCCTTTTTAATTAATAATTTTTTAATTAGCATATGTAACAAACAATTATTTCCCCTTTTTCCTCCTTTTTAAATTTTATCCCCCAAAAGATTTTTATAAATTAATTGAATTGCTTACCCCCTTCTCGTCACATGATTAATGATGATTATCATTATTATTTATTTATTTTTATTTTTATTTTTATATAAATATATATATCACAAGTATCACTTAGACCTAGACTTTATTTTCCTAGGCTGGGCGACATATTATTAGGGAAATTGTTTTAAATATTTCACATCACATTATTCGTTCTAAGGCCATATAGGTTTACTCATTTATTATTTAACAACGCGACGTGCCCTTCAGGATGCACTAGGTGCTCCAAGGGTGCCACTCGCCTCATTTTGTTTTCCTTGCGTGACATGCCCTTCAAGACGCACTACGTGCTCCAAGGGTGCCACTCGCCTCTTTCCATTTTTCTTGCGCGACGTGCCCTTCAGGGCGCACTACGTGCTCCAAGGGTGCCACTCGCCTCTTGATTGACTTTGTAGACATCAAAAACCCCTGGAGTCAATACTCCGCCAGGTGATCTTGTGGGAGACTAAGGGCCTCTAAGGAATAAGGCCCTTGCCTCATTGCGCACCCCTTAGAATCATCGTGAGCGACTGTCGCAGTCGACCCTCACGACATCGTGGGTCTTCTCGAACTAGGTAATCATTAACGTACAGATCGAGCCACGACGAGAGTGCTAGTAGGTTCTGGCAGGGTTGTTGTCCACACCTCTCCCTCAACGTCTCTGGTTAGCGTGCGTGACCCCTCTACTCCACATGTGAGTTTGGTCGGCAAGCTATCGTCAACTTGCATCATCAACGTATCATGTCAGAAATAATATCCATAATCATATCGTTTAATCAGATGCACAAATGTCACATATACAATAATCAAACCCCCAGTAGTCCACTCCTTGACTAGATCCAGAGTCCAAGGGATTTTGTCAATGCCTTTGCATCCTCGAGGTCCAAAATCTTGCACACTCAGGAAAACCGAGTCAATAGCACCTGTCTATGCCAATACAACAAAATAACATTTCATCAATCCATAACGCCTCATAATCATAATCAGAATCAAATGCCCAATAGTATAATAATCTGGATCACTTGCAAGCAAGTGTCCTCAAAGAATAAGTTCCCTCAGTGCGCACAAGAGCGGGATGCTACATGCAACAACCTCTAAAAAATAGTGGGTGTTACACATCAAAATCACTCATTGCAATGATGCCTAGTGCCATCGTTACAAATATCACAAGTGTCGCATATTGGTCTTAAGTGTTACAAACATTATCTTGTCTATGTTGTCTCTCTAACGACATCGTAAAAACACTTAAGACACCTCAAAGACTAGTCTTGAAGAAGAGAAATCAATTGACAAGGAGTACAAGCCTTTTGCCACTAAAAAATCCACTCAAAAGTCAAATTTGGAAGGGAGCGCTCCCCTACATACTGTCAGGGAGCGCTGGTGCTCTGTACCCTCTTCTAGGGGAGCGTTCCAACGCTCTGTGTCCCTTTTTGAGGGAGCATTGGCCTTTTTTGGGCGAAATTTGGTTTGTTGGAGGAAATCAGGGAAGAATCCCCTCAATATATGAAGGTGGTTGGATTCGAATCTGAGGTCGAGGCATGATTTTAGGGGAGATCCACAACTGAAGAAGAGGAATCCTCAACTTACCCCAAAGATCTCTCAAGTGGTTAGGCCTCTCCAAGCCTATATAAGGAGGCCTCCTCATGGTGAAAGCATAGAGGGAGATTGAGAATTACACCAAACTTATGATCCCATAAGTGAGATGCCATTGAAACATAATCAATGTAGATTACTTGAGAAAAGGGGTTGGACAAGGAGAGCTAGAAGAAGCTGCTACACCTTCATCAGAGGATTGTAAGTACTCTTCGTTTGTTCTCATTAATACATATACATGCTTGGCCTGTTTCTTTCAAGTTTATGTTTGTTTCACATGAACTCGTCTTCAGTAGATAGATCTTTATTTGAGATAATCTCAGTAGAATAGGAAGCCCGTTGTATCTTTGTTTGTTCTACAGGACCTATCGAGGAGCTCAGGATTGAAGCTCAACTTGAACTTTGAGAGGAAAAACGTCGTTAACAAGGTACACATCGTTATTCTTCCTCTTCATATATTATCTTAATTAGATCTAAAAAGGATGTCAGTGTCCACGTTAAGCACTTTTCTGTCTTGGCCTTAGGAGTTTAGAGACCAAGAGGGAATCCACTTGTCCGTAGGAGGATTCACCTGTAACAGAAATTGGCGACTCCACTAGGGATGGAAACCTGATTTTTCGTTTCCTTTCCTAGATCTTGTTTTGGCCTTTTGCCCACTCTTTGACCTCTCTCCACATCGTGTTTCTGATTCTTAGATCTGATTGATTGCCTCTTTCTTTCATCATACTCACCCTGATTGACTGAGTTTTCTTGGACTTTTGACTTTCTGAGTATTTTTCTGAGTTTTGAGAGCCTAGCGCTCCCCTGCCCTTGCTATCAGAGCGCTAGCGCTCCCCATTGGCCTATCACAGAGCATTGGAATGCTCTAGTGCCCTTTACACCAGAGTGTTGCCCCTTTTCTGTGAGAAGTTTTCAGGATTTTCACTCTCTAAATTCATTTCTTGATTTTTGCATTGGCTTAAGAGTTTTACAATCTCAATTCATCTTGATTTGGCCTTCAACACTTCATTTGATAATAATCAATCATCTTTTTCTTGGGATTTTGACATTTTCTTTCCTTGCCTTGAAGTCACTCTTTATCTTTGTTGATTTAGGGTTAACTTGTTGTTTTCTGCTCATTTATCTGACTAAGTAGAAGCCTTCATGAGGAGATTCAAAGATCTATGCACCTTTCCATTTGATCTTTGAGGTCATCTTGTCCAAGCTTTTTAAAATCTTTTTGAGTTTTTGGTTTTCTTTTTGCAAATTTTTGTCATCTTTGTCTTTCTTGTTTTATCACAACGAGAGTGCATTGTTTATGTGTAATTTGCTTCTAATTGTCTGAACCTTGTTGACTTTGCAAACTGGATGACATAGGAAGTTTTATATCGGATTGATTATCATTCACACATAAAGCAAAAGGATACTTTTTTACAATTGTTTTTGGATTTTAGAAAAGATTGCTATGAGTTTTATCATTACATTGGATTTGATTGAGAAACAAATTGATTGAGGATTCTACATCTTACTGCTTGACAGTGAAAATAACATATTTCTCTTTCCCTTAAATAGGCATTCATTGAAAGAAATGACTGCTTATCATTTCTTATGCATTTTTTTGGGATTTGAGTCATAATACCATCAGTTTCATTGTCATACACCCTTTGAGTAAAGAACAACTGCAAAATTAACGCTAATTAAAATTTATCTAGAACATTTTGTTTTTAGAATCTTCCACCAACATTAGACTAGGATTAACACTTTGGATTAGGCAGTGAGTACAACTCTCCAAAGTATTCAAAACACACATTAGCATCTTACGGTAGGGAGAGAAAAATCCAATTGTCGTATAGGCTTTCTAGGATCCCCCTCTCACACAAGGGTTACACATGAGGTCGCATTCGGGAGAATTACGAAGATTATCACTCCGTGGTTCAACTGTTTGTAGTGGTCGGATCGTATATTGAGGGTTCTTCTTGAGGCTCAGCTGGTTTCATTTGGTCTCGGTGCTTCATGAACTCTGAATCCGTTCGGGGTCCTCTGGAGTTCTACCGTTCCACTTGTCCTCAGTTCTCTTGAAGGATTTCATACTTGTTATCCTACTCATACGTTCAAACCAGACTGTTGACTGTACCCGCCCAGGGGTTGACTGCAAGTTGGAGTCCTTAGTTGCCATAATCTTTAGGTACTTACACGAGGTGACGGTGAAGGGAAGTCTCACTGTATCTGGAACAAACATTGGTCAAACTCACTCGGGCTCCTTGGAGGGTAAATCCACAATTACTGCGTGGAATCTTGTACCAAGGTGAACGTCCGTTAAGCAGGTTGCCATTGTAACTGTTCCACTATATCCTAGCCCCTTCTTGACTTGATCACGCGATGTTGGATTTCATCACCAACTAGTATGATCATCGAGAGAAGTTTTGTTTGCTTGGTTTGATTCCTAGATTTGATTAGTGTGTGTTGTTTCTTTGTCATTAGTTGGCCATAGATTTTTTCCGTTGAATTTTTAGTTCCACCAACATCGACCCTCCACGCCGTTCGCGTAGGGTACAAGGCCTTTCCCCAGAAAATATGGAAGATTCTACCCCGTTACCCCCTCATTCTATGGAGGGTTCTCCTCAACAGAGCGAGGTCCACGATGTTATAACCTCACAGGAGGAAGTTTCTACTTCTTTAGAAAATTTTCGGATTGTTACGGATCCTATGGAGGCTTTCCGCATTCTCGCGGGATATGAAAGGTGTTTTCTCTAGATGAGTTCAGCAAGAGAACTTGTTGTCATTGATCCTTCTGAAATCCTGACTGGGTCTCTTTCAAGCCCGCAAGTCGGAGACCCACTTTGGACTGATATAATTCGAAGCCCACCTCGCACGGTGCGAGACCTTTACGGATTAGGCATAGGTGTCGATGTACCTGTTATATCTCAATTACCCGAAACATCTGTTACCTATATCGTACCTTTAGATCATTTTATTGGTACGATCGTCATTTCAACCACACCGTCCGTAGGTCCGAACATGTAGTCTATTGGTCTAAGTTCCACTATTTCTCTCCAGATGGTCCATTCCACGATGGTCCCTCACGTTGCAACTATTCCCACCGGTAATGTGGTGGTTAGCCAAGCTCCCATTGGTACACCACTTTCATCTAGGCATTCTTCGTCACTTCCCATTGGGTACAGAGCACTGAATCCTTCCGTTGTCAACACTAACCAGGTTATACCCGAAAGCTCGATACCTTTGCAACAATCCGGAGGAAATGGTCTTGGTGGCTCTAATCCATCAAGTGGCACTGGTCAGTCATTTACGTCTTGTTTCCAAATTCCAGGGACTCAACCTCATGCTGGGGGGAAACCTCCTTTCAGGGGGAAACCTCTGTTCGGGGGACAACCTCCTTTCGGAGGGCAACCTACATTTGGAGGGAAACCTCCATTTGGGGGGAAAATTCCGTTTGGAGGAAAACCTCATGCTGGGGGGCAGCCTCAAACTGGAGCCCATAATCAACCTTCTGGACAGAATGCGTCTACAACGCCCAATCCTTGGCACACTCCTTTTCCAGGAAATCCACTATTTCCTGGGGGGCAACATCCTCAAGGAAAACAACAACCTTATCCTCCTTATGGAAAAAATGGCTATCCACTTTATGGACAAACCCCTCAACCGAATTATAATCCTCATCACCCATCAGGTTATCCTCCACTCCCAAATGCTTCTCAACCCTCTTCGAATCCTCTCTACTCTGGTCAGCAACAGTTGTATACAGGAGGACCTACTGGTTACAATTATCCACCTAACCCAATTTATGGTTCTACTATTGTTCATATTATACACCAGTATCATCCTCAGGTTAACTGACAACTACCGTTCCTTGCTACTCTGGATCTCCCAGACTTGTCTCGGTTGACCAATGATCCTATACGTCATTATCCTTTATGGCCAGTGATTCCAGCTAAACTACCTTCTGATATTCCAAAATTTAACGGTAAACTTGGAGAAGACCCAAATAACCATGTGATGACTTTCCATTTATGGTGTTCATCGAACTCCTTAATGGACGACTCTATCCGTTTACGTCTTTTCTAGCGAACACTTACGAGCTCAACAACCAAGTGGTATATTGAACTTCCACGTGGTTCTTTCCAAGATCTTAAGTCCCTTTCCATGTCCTTTCTCACACACTTTCAACTCCCCATTCGATATGAAACGGGTACCGAACTCTTGACCTCCCTTCGTCAGACAAACTCTGTGCATATCTCTGATCATATTCATGAGTGGAGACGACGATGAAGGTTGATCAAAGCAGTCATTCCTGACCAATTATTGGTGGAATGGTTCACTAAATCACTGTTACCCCCGATCGCTCACGATGTCGCCATGGGTGGTGTAGTCACAGAAGAAGAAGCCATTGCCAGGGCAAATGACTTAGATCTGGTTTACTCACAGTCTGGTACTTTGTATGAGTTAATCCCAAATTCTACCCGTGCCACTACTGATCCATCCAAACCTTTGTCTTCATCACATGCATATGGCGTTATTAGCTCCGTCAAAACACAATCTTCGTCCCAGTCGACTGGAACAATTAATCGATCTGCTCCGGCATCCACCTCCAGTTCGACCGCACCCTCCTTTACCTCCCCCCAAAATCAAATATCTGAGGTGAATGCAGTTCAATCTGCCTCTTCACAACAAACCAGAGGTAAGAAGAAAACAAAGAATAAAACCAAAAAGAACAATAATGAACAACCCAAATCTCAAAACCCACCACCTGCTAACGAAAATCAACCACAACGGAAGCTGAAATTCCCGTGTCTTATTTGTGGTGAAGATCACTACACTCGAGACTGTCCACATCGCGATGAAGTGGCCAAACTTTTCAAAGGGAATTCCCAACCCGTCATGCTTACTCGGCCTTTTCCTCAGCAACAATCTATGGTTTCTCAAACCCCCTCTCCAGGGGGCAGTTCCAGCCACCCTTCTCATGATGAAGCCTCAACAAGTGCCCATATCTATCTCTTCAATGGGATTGATTTAACCACTCGCTCTATGACTTACGACACTCCAGTTAAACCTGACAAAGGAAAAGGCACTAACGGTACTTTACCGGATCCATCACCATCCTCCGTTAGTCCTCTATCAGTTAGTCCTCCGTCTGGACCACTTCAGATTGAGAAACCTGCGTTCGACTCTAACTTATGCCCTCCTAAGAGCACTATCTATAAATCTACCTTTAATCCTAGTTCACGTGCCGCCCAGAACTACAACATTGTTGAAGATATGGCACAAGCACCATGTGCTATGTCTGCGTTAGAAGTTCTACAACAATGCCCCAGTCAACGTAGAATGCTCTTGGCCACTATTGGCGCTTTTGATCCTGAGTTGTCCAACACTATCATGTTTAACCTGGATAATTTCTCGCCTCGAATCTCTCATCAACTTGCTTTCCAAGTTGATGTTGTTGTTCATAATCAACAAATCCACCACACTATCTTGGATGAGGGATCCTCTACTTGTGTCATGTCTTTAGCCTGCTAGAAAATCTTGAAATGGCCTGCACTTAACAAATCCCCAATGATGCTACGTCCATTTGATGGGCGAGATTTTCATCCCCATGGACTTTTGCAGTCCCTGTCCATCCAATTGGGCGGCAAATCTGTCTCTGTTGATGTCGAGGTGGTCGATGCTCCCCTCTATTACAACTTATTTCTTGGAAGAAGTTGGTTCTACGCTATGTCTATCGTTTCTTCGTCAGTATTTCGATGTGTGCAATTTCCTTATCAAGGAAAAGTTGTCATTGTCGATCAGTTAGATTTCTTTACACCTGATGCTCGCACTCCTGCTACCAACAATATTCCCTTTCTGGGAGATCACAAGATCACGTATGAAAGCGTTGGTGTTGTCTTGTTGAAAGACTCTAGCCTTATGGGTACCTTCCCTACACCACTTCCACCCACCACACATCATGTTGCCACAATCAATATGATTTCGACTACGGTTTACCAATCCTTAGAATCATCTAACCCTTGGATTGTACCTAGTCCGTTGGAATTCAATGCACTAGGTGACACCATGCCACTTAGTCCAGCCGAAACCTCATACGAAAGACAACTACCCTACACCCTTTATCGACCAGATTATTTCTAATTGTGATGGTAGCGTAATTTTCTCTTTCATGGATGGTTTCTCGGGGTATAACCAGATTGACATTTCACCTCCTGATCAACATAAGACAACCTTCATCTGCCCATGGGGAACTTTCGCCTATCAGAAGCTACCATTTGGATTTAAAAATTATGGTGCTACATTCCAGCGAGCCATGTCCTACGCTTTCCACGATATCAAACATATTGCGGAACCTTACCTCGATGACTTACTTGCTCACTCATCCAATCGATTAGACCATTTTGTTCATCTATGGGCTATTTTTCTTCGATGTTGGTTCTATCGTATTCATTTGAACCCACATAAGTGTATTTTTGCTGTCGAATCAGGCCATCTCCTCGGCTTCGTTGCTTCCAAGGACGGGATTTGGGTGGATCCCTTAAAAATTAAGGCTATCTTGGCTTTACCTCCACCTAACAATCTGACACAACTCCAAAGTTTGCAGGGGAAAGCAAACTTTCTTCGTCGTTTCATTTGTAACTATGTTGAGATTACAAAAGGATTTATGCGCTTGTTATAGAAAGACACCCCTTTCGTTTGGGATGACACTACTGAATGCTCATTTACTGCTCTTAAACATGCATTAACCAACGCTCCTTTGTTACATCCTCCGAATTACACAAAGGACTATATCATTTACTTAGCAACCTCCACTTCCACTATTTCCATGGTGTTAGTTCAAGAGGACCCTAACGGTGAGGAACATGTGATATATTATTTGAGCAAAAGTCTATCTGGTCCAGAGCTCAGATATTCACATGTTGAAAAGTTGGCTCTAGCAGCCGTCATCCCTGTCTAGAGATTTCGTCACTACATTTTGCTATGCACCACCACGGTTATTGAGGACTCGAACCCCATGTACCACATTTTGACACGTCAAGTTCTTAGGGGAAAATATTCGAAATGGATCCCTATCCTTCAGGAATTCGATCTCGAGTTCACTAAATCCAAAGCTTAAAAGTCCTCGGTGTTTGCAGAGATTATTTGCGACTTTCCCCGTGCTAATGAAGATACTGAGCCCAAAGATTCTCTCCCGGATGAAACTTTGTTCCTCATTAGCACGTCCGATCCTTGGAATGGAGATATCCTTCTTTATCTCCAGACCCAACATTTTCAGCCCGATATCTCTCGGGAAGAACGTCGTCGTATCCACCACCATTCTCGTCATTACGTTATTATCGTTGACACTTTATACTGCCGTGGCATTGACACTATCCCGCGACACTGTCTAACTCATGAAGAGGCTGAACGCGTGCTTAATGGCTATCACCTTGGAGCCTGTGGCGGTCATCTTTCTGGGATGGCTACCGCTCAGAAAATTTTACGTGCCGGCTACTTTTGACCCTCAATTTTCAAAGATTGTATTGAGGCAGTCGGAAAATGCCCACCCTGCCAAGTTTTTCACAAAAAATCACGAACCCACCCTGCTCCTCTACATCCCATTGTTGCCATCGGTCCCTTTGCCAAATGGGGCATTGATTTCATGCAATGTAAGCCTACCTCAACCAAGGGGAACGGTTGTATAATCGTTTCCGTCGATTAATTTACAAAATGGGTTGAGGCTATGCCTACCTTTCTGAATGATGGTCGTACTGCAACTATTTTCCTTTTTAACCACATCATCACTCATTTTGGTGTTCCACATGCCATTGTCACTGATCATGGTTCACACTTTAAAAACCAGATGATGAGTGAGTTGCATGCCAAGTTGGGTTTTCGCCATGAGAACTCATCCCCGTACTATCCTCAAGCGAATGGACAAGTTGAAGCCATCAACAAAGTCCTCAAAACTATGATCTAATGGATGGTAGGGACCAACAAGACATCCTGGCATCTATAACTTTTCTCTGCTCTTTGGGCCTACCGGACCTCAGTAAAAACTGTTACTGGTTTGACTCCTTTCCAGCTAGTATATGGCATAGAAGTTGTTTTATCAATTGAGTGTGAAATTCCTTCGTTAAAAATCAAAGTAGAACTCCTACCCCACACTTCTGTTGAAGAAGAACGTTTCTTACACTTGACTAGGTTGGATGAAACACGTCGTGATGCTTCTCTCGTCAATGAGACACATAAAAAACGAATCAAGAATCAATATGACAAGTTTGTCCATCCTCGCACTTTTGCAGAAGGAGACCTAGTCCTCGTTTATGACCAGGCTCATGACAAGTTAGGGACAGGTAAGTTAGAACCTCTATGACATGGTCCTGACATCATGAAACGTGTTCTACATAGAGGCGCCTACGAGTTAGTGGACTACGACGGAATCTCCCTGGGTGAGCCTTAGAACGAGCTTTACCTGAAGAAGTACTATGCATAGAACATCTAGCATACGTTCTTTGTACACTATTGTGTTTTTAGTTTGGTGTGTATTTTTCTTTTGCATGCTCGAGTTTTTGCCTTAGCCGCTTATACTGTGTCTTGTGTTTTCATGCACAAATGACATCTTCCTTTCCCATCTTTGTTGGGTTTGCGGATGGTGCTAGTCGACACACCCAGAACGTTGCTTCCGCAGCTTGGGTCATTTACCACTGTGACGAGTTGGTGAGTTCCGAAGGTATTTTCTTAGGATCGACAACTAATAACATGGAAGAATATCATGTTGTCATCGGAATTTTAACCAAAGCATCCTCCCTAGTCATTTCTCGCATGATTGTCAATCTGGACTCTCAAATCGTGGTCTGTCAACTCAATTGAATCTATGCCATTCCCAATCCTATCCTGCTACAACTTGAACGAACGTTTGATTTTATCGAATACCGACACATACCAAGAGAACTCAATACCATTTCGGATTCGTTAGCAAATTACATTATGGATAGATATCTCGCACATAGATAAGTTTTCGTAAAGGAAATGAATCGCATCACATATCATGACGTAAATTAAAACACATCGCATAAAGGACATCATCATTTGAAAATCATTTGGCACTGTAAAAACTCGGAAATGTATATATATACGACATGACTGAAAAAGTTTGATTACATAAAAAATGGTACATAGATAGGCAAAATGTGGGTCTTCACACCCATAAACATCGTCATACAGACTTTCCAATCATCAGGTAGATCCTAATCTCCCTGCATCACGTTATGTTGCGAGTAACATATCATTGCACGGGCTATTCGTCTCAGTAGAGAGTTAAGACTCTCAGACACTCCCACAGTGTGTCTTTGTAGATGTAGTGGCACTTTCTGCCTCCTTAGAGGAGGGATACCCATCGTGAGACCTTGGAGGTTTCTTTCAACCTCCAAGAGACCTCCTACCGCTACCCCTGATCTACCACTATCTGAGCATCCCCGCGACGCCCCAGTGCTGGCATCTCTGCTGGACGTGTTTCTCCTCTATCTGCATGATGAAACGATATGTTTGTTAAAGACTCTTCTATGTATTCTAAAAAAAATTATAACATTAAAAAATTAAAAACACTTGACAAGATCAGTTTGGTTTCTTACCTGACGCATCCCAATCCTCGCCTTCTGGAGGAACCAAGTCCATGATGCCCCATAAATCTACTCCGGTGTATGGAAATTCTTCTATCATGATCAATTGGCGTCTCAGCCAAGCGAATAAATCAACGGTGATTCTAAACTCTGAATCTGGGCCTAGTCTCGGAGACAGGTTGGTCCACCGCTCCATACGTGGTTCTCTCGCTGGCCGTATCGGTAATGCAATATAAGGTTGCATCCCAGGAATGCGTTCTAAGAAGAATGAAACCAAGAATGAACCATATCCGAACTTCTTATGCTTCCCTGATCTACATCTCGTAATCTGTTCCTTCACGTGGTGAAGAAACCCTGCACTCCAGTTAAACAATGTTGGCTCTAGACACTGTAAACCATAGGCCACTTGTGATATTGAAACTAGGTGTGCACTCGTACTTCCTGCTATAATCGTAATGGAAAACAGAATGGATCGAAGAGGTAGATCCCTAATATCTTTGATTGCAATTATGTCGCCCACTAGTCTCACTCCTGGGACACAATGGTTTGCCAGATACTCATCCACAGGCGCGAGAAGTACCCGTTGTCCAGCTAGAACTATGGGAGCCCCTCTTTTTGAGAGACCAGTTATGAATTAAACGTCTTCCAACTCGATGGTAAGAAGTTGTGTTCCCATCTGGAACCCTTGTTCCGCAACATTCCACAACTTGATCATATGCTCAAGAAGAAGGACCTCTTTCTTCATTTTTTGCATTTTGACATATTTGAGGAGACCACAATCCCTCAATGCGGCTATCGATCGAGGAATTTGCAAAATTTCCACATCATCGAGCTCATGCTCTCTTTCTTTCCACTCAAGCATGATTGTTGCGAAAATCACTTGCATCAACAATCAAAATTTTCATTAAAAATCACATTTTTGGGCAATTTTAAAAACTTTAAAAAATGATTTTTTTCTTTTGTAAAATACCAACGCCCTCTTTGCATGAACATCAAGGTGCCCACACACCCTTACATTATCCATCAAGCGTTCGAAAATTAAAAAAAAAAAAAAAACTTCTTCACGTTTTGAGCGCACGCTGGCCGTTTTTGGGCATTTTTTCTTATGGTCTTTTGGACAGCGCCCTCATAGCCACTACACCAGAGTGTAAATGCGCCCTTCACTGACTAGTATGGGCATTTTCCAAGCCATTCAACACTCCCCCATGAATTTTAGAGGAGCGCCGAGCTTTTTTGGCGCTTGGGACGACCCAGGGCATCATTTTTTATAAATATTTATTGTCTTAAAAGAAAATGTGAACCATGTAAATGAAAGAAGGAAATAAGAGCACTAACCTGGTCCAAACGGCGAGGAAAATGGTTGACCGTAGCCCCGGCACCGAGCAAAACAAGATTCACCTCCAAATGGAAAATTCTCCATTGCTACAAATCTTGGCACAAATGAAATGGTAAATGACATTTTTTACCCCATTTTACTATTATACATTTCATTTTTGCCTAAACATATAGTTTTTGGGTTTTTTTAAATATTTAGGAGGCCTTATTAATCCCCTGGAATGCAATTTTGACATTATTGTTAGGTTTCAGAGCAGTTTTGTTTGTTTTTTATCTTGTCACATTCACGAGCATAGTCTTAGTTCGTTCTTAAGCTCAAAAATATAAGAACACGTCGGGTAAACTTTTATCTCTTTTTCGGACCCGCATGGATAAACGAAAAAGGAACCCCCTGGAGTCTTCTTTAAACTCTTTTCAGACTCTCTAAACATGAAAAGATTGTCGAGTGATCTTGCTTCCTTTCCCACTCGTTAAAAGGTTTGAAAGGGCATCTTTCGAGTGATAATTTATCTCTTTTTCAGCCTCGCAAGACTAACATTACGAAAAAGGACAAACTTGGAGTCGTCTTTAAGTTGTTTTCAGACTCTCTAAATATGAAAAACCACCGAGTTTTCCTTCTCTGGACTCGTTAAACAATCATACATTGAAGGGCCCATATGGGACTGAACCCTTACTTCTTCTAGTTCGATAAACAAAGGAAGACGGACTTACCGAAGGTGAGTCATATTGATCATGTGTTACCCTCCTCGAGCTCGTTAAATTAAAAAGAGGTACTCATCTATCTGGATGGGGGAAAATTGAAAGAAGCAAGACAAGAAGTTTTTGAGAACACTACCAGTAACTCTTACGGTCGCCCTTGAACACGACACTTTGTCTTTGCATGCATTTTAATCTGCTGAACCTCTGCACTGAGCCAATCCTCTGAGTTTCTTTTACTCCTTTGGGTCACCTGACGAAAGTCACAACATCCACTGCATCATCAAGTTTTGGTCGATGTCACGTTTCTGTTGTTGTGCCTCAGTGTTCAAGGGAAGTATCTTCCTCAAGAGTCAGCCATCACGAATATCCTATTTCAATACCCATGTCATTCCATGTTCATTTGATCTACCAATTACATATCTGTGTCCATTTCGTGTCGTTGATGGGGGATACATCAAGGCCATCCTTCGACGAGTCTATTCCTGTCGACTTCAATACATTATCCAGGAACTAGACTTAGAAACCAATTAGTACCTCGGGACCTTCATGCCTCAATGGCAGGCCTCCTCATGTCCGACAGTGGGTTTACATTATCGACCCCTGATCGGGTGATTCCACGGATGTTCGACTTCAACTCATTTATTCACATTCGTCGGAATGTACTAGAGTACCTTGGGAATCATTGACATCAATGGTGATCTCCCTCGCACTTGTTAATGGTTTACCTCATTGACCGATAATCAAGTGGTTTCTACCATGTTCGACATCAGGACATCTATTCACATGGTTAGATTCATACTACATCGGGATCGGTAAGAAGACCCGGGATTGAGTTATCACTCTTATATATACTTTGCCCAAGTTGTGAAGGAGTTCTTTTGAACTATGACACACATACTATAACATAGATCCACTTTGTATTGGTCGTGGCTATGTCTTGTCGTTTCATAGATCCACTGTGTATTCTTCGTGGCTACGATCAGTTCAGGTCATAGGAGTATAGATCCACATTGTATCTTCAGTGGCTATACCTTTTATCAATATAATTATGGATCTGCAGTGTATTTTATGGCAGCCATACCTAAAAAGTCTTTATCACTCAAGCATAGGTATGCCTGCCTTGGGTTTGAAACATGCCATAATATTTGTTTGATGGTTGTGTGTAGCTTTTTCCAGCCTCTCTGTGTCCATACCCTTGCTTGAAAAAGTCTACAAAGTACTTTAGTCATCATCGTCTTCTGACAAATATCGCAATGATGGCTAGTGTCATCCTTACAAATATCGCAAGTGTCGCATATTGGTCGCAAACATTATCTTGTCTATGTCATCTCTCTAACGACATCGTAAAAACACTTAGACACATCACAGGCTAGTCTTAAAGAAGAGAAATCAATTGACAAGGAGTACAAGCCTTTTTCCACTGAAAAAGCCACTCAAAAGTCAAAATTGGAAGGGAGCGCTCCCCTATGTACTGTCAGGGAGCGCTGGCGCTCTGTACCCTCTTTTAGGGGATCGTTCCAACACTCTATGTCCCTTTTTTAGGGAGCGCTGGCCTTTTTTGGGCGAAATTTGGTTTGTTGGAGGAAATTAGGGAAGAATCCCCTCAATATCTGAAGGTGGTTGGATTCGAATCTAAGGTCGAGGCATGATATTGGGGGAGATCCACAACTAAAGGAGAGGAATCCTCAACTTACCCCAAGGATATCTCAAGTTGTTAGGCCTCTCCAAGACTATATAAGGAGGCCTCCTCATGGTGAAAGCATAGAGGGAGATTGAGAATTACATCAAACTTATGATCCCATAAGTGAGATGCCATTGAAGCATAATCAATGTAGATTACTTGAGCAAAGGGGTTGGATAAGGAGAGATAGAAGAAGCTGGTGCACCTTCATCAAAAGATTGTAAGTACTCTTCGTTTGTTCTCATTAATACATATACATGCTTGGCCTGTTTCTTTCAAGTTTATGTTTGTTTCACATGAACTTGTCTTTAGTAGATAGATCTGTATTTGAGTTAATCTCAATAGAATAGGAAGCTCGTTGTATCTTTGTTTGTTCTACATGACCTATCAAGGAGCTCAAGATTGGAGCTTAGCTTGGACTTTGCGAGGACAAACTCTGTTAACAAGGTACACATTGTTCTTCTTCTTCTTTGTATATTAGCTTAATTATATCTAAAAAGGATGTCAGTGTCCATGTTAAGCACTTTTCTATCTTGGCCTTAGGAGTCTAGAGACCAAGAGGGAATCCGCTTGTCCACAGGAGGATTCACTTGTAACAGTGGGAAAACCTCCATCAATTATGAAAGTAGCCCCAGAACGTCCTCCAAGTACCAAGGCTCTATCCAAGTGAATAGCCATGTGAAGTACATCGTCCAAAGAGGGACTCATATGATCAAATGTATCCATCAAACCTGGAGGCATCTACACATGTCAAATGAAAAATAGAAAGTGAGTCATGCCAATGTAAAATCCATTAGATAGATCACACTAATCACACTCTTCAAACTTCACACTAGCTCATAAACATACAATTTTTCAAGTTTAGGTATGGGAGGATCATCATTAACCCCTATTAGGTGTGTCAGTACCCAAGAAAATGAGTATTTCCCAATAAACCCATCAAGGAGTTTGTGTAATGACATACGGTATGGTTTGGGGTTTAATTCATGGGTGGTGGCATAGTCATGTAAGGTTATGTATGATATTCATCCTCGTGAGCGCCTTTGTATGAGGGAGCGCTTAGGCAATGAGTTTCCTTTCCTCAACATTGTCTTTCCAAAACCCTATTTTCCTTTTGTTTTATTCATTCAACCTTTTTTAGTTTTTTATTTTCATTTAGTAAGTTCTTTTATTAGGTATGAATTCATTTCATAGGACTTGGGTTAATGGCCTCTTAGTGAGGGGGAAAAGCTCATGCTTCCTTATTTTTTCTTAGTTCTTGATCTTTCTTTTATTTTTTCTCTATTTCGTTTTTCATTTTGAGTTTAGCATTTGTTGTGACATATGACAACCAACCCAAAAGAAGGGATAACATAGATGTGAAAGATGGAGCATATTACATATGGATTGGGATATGGACACATTACCCCTATCAATGCGCCCCAATAGTACAACTTTTCCCAAGAGCGACAACACTTGACTAGGAAATGATGATGACCAACAAGGTGAAATAAGGAAAAATGTTTAGATTCAAAGAATCATGATCCATCATTCGATTCAACCCATGATCACTATTTTCATGTCAAAAACATTGAGCATTAACACTTAATATGAAGCATTAAAACAAGGTACCTCATGTGTGTCATGCACCATATCATATTATGTAAGCAAGTTGAACATAAATTGGGAGGCATATGGTGGAAATTGTCTATGGAGAATCATGAATGTCATCATCGGAATTATTGTTTGTGATGTGGATCACGAGAAAAAAAAATCCTCTAGTTACCAATAGATGTGAGGGGGTAACATGTCACATGTGTTTAATATGCTATCGACATCCTTCATACACCTTATATTATCTAACCTATTTCATATTTTATTATGGAATTTTGTGTGGTGATGGTTTTATGCATGGCATGTACCCATGTTCCCACCACAGATTTTGGTGCTTGCATCCATAGAGACACACAAAAACAAAACACGGTATTAATGAGATCATGGTTGTAAACTACCATTAGAGCAAATTTTCTCCAAAAATGGGTCATATACGAAAAACCATGCTTGTTGAGTTGGAAATTCAATAACCAATAAAATTTCAAAGAATTGAGTCAACCATAATGGTTGAGTTTGAGGGGACTAGCCTACTATAGCTTCGTTGCTCGACATCGCTGCCCTAGACCTCCGGCGAAACCTATGATGCCATGTGTAGCTCATGACCACCCTGGTCCTCTAGTTGCACTAGTTTTGCTATGCCTACCCCTCGTCGCTCCAGACCACCCTCGTCTTTCTTCACCCTGCTCTGCTCAGAATTGGGTGGAGAATGACCAACCCATGGTGATTGTGGAAGAAGAAACTCCCTAGGTCCCTCCTTTGGTTCCCCTGAATTCCACTCTCCTCCCTACTTTGGTTATTCTAGAACCACCCTTCACTTTCGGTCACTCTCCTCTGAGAGACCTATTGAGGAAGAAAGCCCAACCAAAATTCAACAAGAATATCTCTTAGCAACAGACACAGGTGGTTGCCTTATCGAGGAAGAACCTCCCACCGCTACTCATCAGGACGGCATGGCTCACCCTACCAACAAATCTCCACCACAAGAAGCCTCGGTTGTGGACTCACCCAGATCATGGTGCCTCTCTCAGGAACATCTATAATTAATTTTTGGGATGCGACGGGACACCGAGGAGCAACTTCATCGTCAAACAACCCTTTTATGGGCGCCTGGATGTTATGTTCGAAGCCATGTCAAGCGAGCCAGCCACAAGAAAATGCTCAACATGCTGCCATCGATTTCTGCTAGCTCTGCGCCCAACCAAGGATGATGGCAATTTGGGTTCACCTACAATTTAATTTTCTTTCTGTCATTTTATTTTTTCTGTTTAGAATGTTTAGAGTAGCCATGGCTGCAGATAGACCAACAAGTAGTTTGGAAGCTCGCCCTGTAGCAAACTCGAGCATGCATTGGACAAATTTCTACATGGTATGGTTTCCACTTGCATGGCAAGACAGGTGGCAAGTTTTTGAAATGTATATTGTTATGAAAGTTTTTAAAAGGTAATACAAACTTTTATTTCAAAAAGAAATAAAAATAAAAATGTGTGTTTCCATAATGTATTGTTATTATTATATTATATAATAACAATTATATATAGTATAGCTATTAATTTGTAATATTTTGTAATTATTATATAATATTTAATTAGTAGTTATAAATTTGTGATATATTTATTAATTTAGTATTATTTAATATTGATATATAATAATTATTTCATATTAATTGGTAATATGCGTTCACCTTTTCATATTTAATTCATACTAAGAATATCCTCTAATATGTATATCTTCCAATACATGAGCACATTTATATTTGTATAATAATAATAATAATAATAATAATAATAATAATAATAATAATAATAATAACAGAGTGTGTTGTTAAGGCACTCTATGATGTTAAAGTTATCAATTCGAAACCTGTCGGGACAAAAAATCCAGCCATGTTAGGGTTGGTGTGGCTCAGGCCGAGTGCGATAGCCAAGTGATTTTGATGGCTTAGATGCCCCTGAATCGTGGTTTCTCAGCCACAGGCCAGTCGCGCAGGTCACCCACAAACCAACAAACATAATAATAATAATAATCTAATTTTAAAGTCACGGTGAAGCTAAACACCAAATTGGTGTATGAGACCCTCTTGTTTGTGAGACAAAAAAACTCATTCGCGCAACGATTTGACTACTAAAATCTACAGAGGTGTACATACCCTATCCCCTCTAGATTTGAATATATGACCTCCAAAAAAGAAACATATGTATAAAGTATAATAAGTAATTACATTTTCCCTTATATATTTATAGTATTATTTTATTATAATTATTAATTAATATTATATTATAACTATATTATATATTTAATATTATTATATCATATTATACATATTTTTTAATTTTTAATGTTACCACATTCACGTTCATTTATATATTACATGATATTAAAGTTATTAATTCATGTATTATATTATAGTTATTAGTTTATGTATCATAGGATTATATTTCATATTTTATATCATTGTACAATATATTATTATATTATAAATTATTATTCTCATATATTAATAATATATTATTTATTTTATTTTTTATTAAATTTTTTATTAATATTTGGATAATATTTTTTATTAAAATTAAAATAATTCAAAAACTTTTTTTTTATTAGTTCCTATTGTATTTTAACTTTGAAGCCTTATTACCACCTTGACCGCTTGCATCATCGCCAACTATATTTTAACTTTGAAGCCTTATTACCGCCTTGACCGCGTGCATCATCGCCAACTATGTTAATACAGTCTGTCAGTACAGTCTCTGTGGCCAATGTAGCTTTACCCCCTGTAACTATGAGTATCGTCTGTCAGTCTCTCTGGCCAATGTAGCTTTACCCCTATAACTATGGGTACAGTCTAGACACCGATGGGACTGTACTCATATGCAGGTAGAATCTAAATAGGCAGGTAACCTTCAGGCTTCACGGTTGATTGTAAATAAAAACTGATTTTCCGTAGTAACAGAGACAAATCAGGCCTATAATTTGTTCAAATAATATACAATTAAAGGAATAAATGTATCATATTCAGCCCAAATATAGGCTAGATTAACCGATTGAAATCAGTTTCATCAAAGTTTTGGTTAATTGTAATTATTCGCTATTTCAGGGAATATGTGGATTTTTCTAGCGTTTAGCATTGGCAAAATGTCCTGCACTGTGATAGGATTGAATATCAATATCCAACATAAAATGGGAGCTTCCAACAGTACTTCCAGCACAAACTTTCAACCAAATCCAGATGAGATTAGCAAAGCAGTTGTTCTATCATCTTATTATAATTAATCAAATTAAGTCATTCAAATTAATTAATTATAATTAATTAGTAATTGAAGGATATGTGAAGCTGCAACTATAAGTTGATGATAATTTTTTCTGGTAAATTAACTTTAAATAAATTCAACAAATTAATTTTTAATTTTTTCAAGTAAATTAACTTTTAGGCAGGAACTATTTTGCCATACAATTCTTGTTATTTATTATCCATGTTCAAAAATCCAAACTTTGCATTCTTATTTTTAATTCTCATTTTATAATTTTAGATTAATCTAATTCATATACTATATATGACTTCCATGTGACACATATTATTATATATTATTCTTATATATTAATAATATATTATTTATTTTATTTGTATATTATATATTAATAATAATAATTTAGTGTATTATATTTATTATTATTTATTATTCATACTTAAAAATCCAAACTTTTCATTTTTAATTCTTATTTTTAATTTTAGATTAACCTAACTAATCTGGTATATATGACTTTGACACACATATTATTATTTTATAATTTACGGAGACCCATTTTTAAGCAAATTTGCTCTAATGATTCATAGTTACTTAACAACCTAAACATATACACCAAAACTACCAAAACTAGTTTACTTTTGGAGCAATTACGACACATGCATACAACATGTTTCCAATTATTTTAAGTCTTGGTTTTTGTGGGCGTTATTTTTAACGTTTCCCATGGTTAATTTTATTTTTAACTTTTTGCATTTTCCCATGGTTTTTATTGATACGTTATTTGAATATTTTTCATAAATTTATTAATTTATTTTAAATTTTTTTAGATTATAATTTTTTAGAGAGCTTGTAAGTTCATTAATGTATTAATTCTATTTAGACAGGTTAATATTAGAAATAATTATTATACATGTAATTAAATTTTGGAAGTTGATTTTAAATATGTATTTTTATGTTTTATAAAGAAATTAAGAAATTTGTATGTATTAATCTGGTTAATTATTATTGAAGGTAACATTGTTGGATCAATTTTCCATTATCAATATTAGTGAATCATGAAGTTGTTTAATTTGGTTTAATTTCTAGCCCTCTAGTTTGGTTTTATAGTTTTTGACACCTAGATTAGAGTCTATTTGATAAGACTTATGATTTTGTTGATGGATCTAGGATTTTCCTCAAAAGTGGCACCTACATATAGGCAACACTCCCCCACTTGTTCCAGGTCAATTACATAAATGATGGGTTTATTTATCTACTAATTATATGCACTTAGCCAATTTGGTCATGTTTCTTTTATTGGAGGTCTTAGTCCTTATGGAGGGTTGGGTGTTTCTTATCAAGTGCCTCAGGGATATACTCCAAAATTTCCCTATACCCAAGATGCTCCAACTATGTCCACCCGTGACCTAGGGGCGGGGCATCTACCAATTGCTTTCCTTCTTTCAATGTTAACTTGGTTCAACATCTATCCTCCCATCTTGGTCATAATTTCCTCCCATCTTGGTCATAATTTGGCTCAACAAACAAGTAACCATGCTCATAATCAAAGGGAAGAAGAAAAATAACAAGAACCAGTAGAAATGGGCAATGAGACTAATTTTGGGGGAAAGATAATTCCAATCAAGGTTAAACTCAACAAGTTCATAAATATAAACATGCTTGTGTTGTTTATGGGGCTGATCATTATTCTCACGAGTATCATAATCTTTTCGAAAATCAAATGATTGAGGGTTCAATTTCTTAATTGAACCAACCCACAAAAACCTAGAGTATTTCAATAATATTTTCCGTAGCATAATCTTGTTGTTAATCAAGGTAGAGAATTTAACGCTTTAGTCTCTTTGGGAATATTTTAAGTGGGTGATCCTTCACATAGTAGCATTTATGGTTGTTTATATGGTGAATCTCCAAATGAGTAGTCATAACTATGAGACACGTAATAACCATGAGTCTTATAAAGGCAAGGATAGTATGCCTTCTTCCTCTAATGTCCCTTTGAGAATTGACATGCCACATGAAAAACCTCAAGTCATTTTCCCCAAACCTCCTTTTTTGAGGATCGTACATAATCCTCATAATAGGGTTGCTTAACATTATGATGTCATTTTAGATTTGGTGCATCCTCATTGTTGAATGCTATTGGATGTATTGACCCTATGGAATCTTGGTTGATAACATTTGATTTAGATAATGTGGAGCTTTGTCTCCCTCATTCCACGGAATCTCAAGTCACAATCACTATTAGGAATTTCAATATTATATTAAATAGTGGATGAGGGAGTTTCATCTTGTGGCATTTCTTGTTAGCTGAAACATAATATTTAGAGAAAAACAAATAGAATATAGTTGTGGAAAGAAATTAAATAGAGAAAGATAGATGGAAATATAGCTACAAAAATAAAATTATAGAGCTTGAATTGGAAGATAACATAGCAAGCAAACTTTTATTGATATTTGAAACTATATACAATATTCACTTACCTCTTTTAGGAGGAAACTCCAACATGAGAAGAGCTCCAAATACAATAATATTCACTTGACAATCAATTAAATAGCTTCTATAGCTATATATAGTTACTAATTGGCCAAAACCCTAACCACCTAATTGACCTCCATTAATGAAGGCCTCAACCACTAACTAGTGGACTTTCTTTAATGATGCCACTTACATTTACTGATTTCACACTCTACTACCTCATAGAGCCTTATTTAATAAACATGGCCATCAATACATTAAGTAACAATCTATTTCAATAACTAGGGAAGTTAGGGTGGGACCCTAACATGCTCTCCCTCTTCCAAATCAACCTCATCCTCGACCTTGAATATGAGAAAATTGGTGGAGAATATTTGTTGATTCCCATGTAGCATCTTCAGTTTGTTTATCTTTCCATTGCACCAAAACTTCCTAGATAGTGTGCTAGCAAAGATGACACTCACATTTGTCCGAAATGGCCTTAGGCTACATCCAAATGGAACCCTCCTTGTCTAAGTTTGGAAGAATGGTTTGAAATATGCAATTGGACCCAAGAAATTTCTTCAAGCAAGACACATGAAAGACTAGGTGGGCCTGAGAATGGTTGGGCAGACTCAATTTGTAAGCAAATGGACCAATACGTTTGAGTATAGTATAGGGTCGATAAAACTTTGGAGCTAACTTCTGATGGCTCTTCTCCTTTAGTGAGGTTTTCTTGTATGGTTGGAGATGTAAGAACACATGATCCCATTCATCAAATTGATGGTCGGATCGATGTTGATCAACCTATTGCTTCATGCAATTCAGATTCAATATTAAATTATCTTTGATGGTACAAAGAATGTCAACATGGGTTGTTAGGGTGTTTTCCATATATGAACCTTAGAGAGGCCTGATTAGTATGATATCACTCACATGGGTGGTTTTCCATAGACTTGCTCAAAGGGTGTCATTTTGGTAGCTCCATGATAGGTGGTTGTATACCACCATTCATCTAGGGGTAACCATTGGACCCATTGGGGTTGTTGGTTTGAAGAAGAAAATGTACATAAGCTTCCAAACATTTTTTGATTGGTTTTGTCTAGCCATTAGTTTGGGGGTGATATGTTATGCTAAGATTCAATTTGGTACCTTGAAGACAAAATGGATCTTGCTAGAAAATGATAGTGAAGGTGGGATAATGATCAATCACATTGGAATTAAGCAAGTCGTGCAATTTAAAAAAATTGTCCATCAAGAGATACGCTACTATGGTGGCATTGACTGGGTGTTGTAAGACATAGAAGGGACAATATTTAGAAAGCCAATCAACAACTACCATGATTGTTGATTTGTTTTCGAATGTTGATAAACCCACAATGAAATCCATAGAAAGTCATCCCACGTAGTAGTAAGAATGGGCAAGGGTTGTAATGCTCCTAGAAGTTTTAATGTTTCCCCTTTATTTCATTGGCAAGTATCACATTCATCCAAAAAGTTGCAGATGACCTTGTTCATGCCTTCCCAAAATAATTTATGCTTAATATCATCATATATTTTCTTAAACCTAGAATGACCAATTGTGGGAGAGTGTAATTCAGATAACACTTTGGATTTAAAATGAGGAATTCTAAACCAAAAAAATATGGCCTTTATCATGGAGCTTATCATCCTACCAAGTGTAACCTATTTGTGCTTGTGGTTCAACCTCTAGCAAGTGGATCATCTACGTGATCTTAGCATTTGTTAACTATTCTTGATCTATCACATGTAACCAATCAAGCAATACGAAAGATAAGGAAAATATGGGTTGTTCCTTGTCATGCTTCCTAGAGAGAGCATCATCCACCACATTTCTCTTTCCCTTCTTGTAAATAATCTCATAGTCATAGCCTAACATTTTTGTGGTCACCCAATTTTGTTGTTCTGGGGAGGACAACCATTATTTCAAGAAATATTTCAAGGCGTGACGGTATGTTTTAATCTGGAAATGATGTGTAATGTATTTAGAGAGGATAATGTGGGGTACCTAAGAAGGTACGTAAGGTGATCATGAATGTAATGTGGGCATAATAATGAAATAGACCCACTTGGTAGGTAATGGGTAATAAATAGACCCAATAGATAGTTACGAGGAAATAATATAATAATAAGGGGTAGTCGGCATAGACCCATAAGAATACTCATTAGAAAGTATAAATACACATGATTTTTATTGTATTCGATATGTTGGATGTGATTTTTTAGCAAGCATTGCTTGTGAAGTGATTCATTCCATGATGATAATTTGATGGTGTCACCCCACCTTAAGGGTTCTCTATATTCTTGTGTTGTTTATGGTACAAATGGATTTGATATTTTTGAAGCTTAAGGGTTTATTTCTAAAGTTAATATTAGATATCTTTTATATTGTATCTACCAAGATTCACTACAAGTGGTATAAGGGCTCTTTAAGAATTTTTTATTCTTTTTGAAGAAAAAATGAGGATGACAGTATTCAAATTGATTTAGGAAAGTTTATGTGTAGAATATGAAGAAAATAACTATATATTTGAGTTCTTCTAAAAAAAAAAATCGATTAAAAAAAAGAAGAACATCCAAATCAAAGTCCAAGAAGTGGAGTTATAGCTAATTTAAAATCAACTATTTTAGGGTTTTTTCAATGATGACTATGTGGTTTCTAGATCATATATATTTTGATAGAGTGCCCAAATTTCAGTCAAACCAATGTTAGTAGTTGCAGAGTGGCTATGGAATTTCATAATTGTGGTCATAATATCCAATTAGAAAACAATATCAGAAGTTATGATCATTTTGCACTCGCTGCCTCAAACCCTAGCCACACAAAGGAACTCCATTGAAAAGTTATTTATTCAAAACCCTAGTTCTATTTTGGGTTTTCACAAGGAACGTGTTTTTTACAGGTAAAGATGATGGTCCTAGTATTGAATATTACATAAAAGAGACAAAGTCTTCATCGACAATGCTTTGGAAAAGTTGTCTCCGTATTTATTTAAGAGTCGATGCGACCATATTGTGAAGTTTGCTTAACCATGACAAGATGGAGGCACTTTTAGATAAGGAATATGAAAAAATATTTTTAAACAAGTGGTCTCGTATTGGGAAGAAGGGTGTAGAGAGCACCAAGGGTTTGTTTTCATGCACAAACTTCCTTTTATAGGTTCATTGATGTATTCAACAAGGAAATATTATTATTTCTATAAACCCTAGTAGCAAGCATAATTTCATCAATGTTAATTTGGAGTATTTGATGGTGTTACCCTACCTTAAGTGTTCTCTATATTCTTGTGTTTTTTATAGTGTGAATGAATTTGATCTCTCTAAGGTTTAAGGGTTCATTTTTTAAGTTAAGGGTTATATTTTATCTTTGATCTACCAAGGTTCACTACAAGTAGTTTTTATTATGGTTATACCTCCTCACAACAAGATTTGACGACAATGATTTTCTAAGGGAGGTGGAATGGGCGGCCAAAGGGCCCATAGTAGACTAATAATATTAGAGGCCATTCATCTAAGGTGGACTAGGTACACTATTCTTGTTATTATTAAATAAGGCATGCTATGGTCATTGGTATGGAATAAATGTAATGGGGCCTCATTAAAGAAGGTCCACTAGGTAGTTAGGAGGTTGTTATGATTGGAGTCCTCTTGTTAGTTATAAATAAAGATAGATTCATCCTCATGAAGGGTGTGTAGTTTATTTTATTTGGATCTTAGATCATTGAGAGGTCACCCGACCTTAAGAGACATGGATTCCTTCCATAAAAGGATCAATAGTAAGGTGTTTCCCTACCTTAATGGTTTTTTTATATGGATTAAATGTGGAGAATTATTGTTATCTCTTTTGTGATTCAATTTCTTGGGTTGAGTACCATAACATGATGCCCCACCAAGTAAGGACTCTACATATCAATTGCATGAAGAGTAACCAACATTTCCTTCTCATAGGTGGATTTGACGAAGTTTTTATCACATAATTGCTTACTAGTAAAGGAAATTAAGCATCCATCTTACATCAACACAACCCCAAGCCCTTTTCCCAAGGCATCACATTCCAAACAAAATTATTATTGAAGTTAGGAAGGGGTGGTTGGTGTGGTGGTTGGGTGGAAATTAGCTTTTGAAGCTTGAAAAGTCTATTTAGCCTCCTCTTTCTAGCTGAAGGCATTATTTTTTAGGAGGGTGGTGATAGGAGTGACAATTTTACCATATTTCTAGAAAAATATTGTATAGTAACTTAGGAGGCCAATAAAACCACACAAAATTTTGAGGGACTTGGCATGAGGCCAATATTTCATCGCTTAAATTTTCTTGGGATCAACACACACACACACACCAATAACAATGTGGCATCAATGTGGCCTAAATATTAACCTTAAGAAACACCAAAAACACATTTAGAATGCTTCAGGAACATCTAGTGATGACAGAGGAGTTGTAAGATCTGATCCACATGTGCCACATTTGTTGCCCAAGTTTTGTTGTACACTAAGATGTCATTAAATAGGGCTACGACAAAATGACAAAGAAGGGGATTAAAGGTGTGGTTCATGAGGCTTGGAAAGGTGGAAGGGGCATTGAAAAGACCAAAATATATCACCTAAAACTCATAATGACCTACATGAGTGTGAAAATTGTTTTTTGGAATATTGGTTTCCTTCATGCGAATTTGGTGACAACGAGAGAAAAGATAAAGTCTGGTGAAGAATTGTGCTGCATGTAGCTCATCTAAGAGATCATCAATCACTGGAATGGAAAATTTATCTTTGATTGTCAATGTGTTAATATCTCAAAAATTGAGACGCGTGCATCAAGTTCCTTCATTTTAAGAACCATGACAACTAGAGAAGAGTAGGGACTAGGACTAGGAAAAATGATACCAATATATAATAGCTCCTATACTATCTTTTCAATTTCACTCTTTTGGGAAAAAGGATGATGGCATGGGTATACATTGGGTGGTAGGATACTGGGAAGTAGTAGGATGCGATGATCATGCTCTCCCTGTGAGGGTGGTAATCCTTGGGGATTTTCAAAGGTTTGTTGGTGTTTTTCCAATACTAACTACAAATCAAGATGAATTGGATGAGAAGCATCCTCAAAGGATTGAATAAAATAGCAGTATGAAATAATGCTAGAATGACCCTTTTTCAAAATCTTTTCCACATGATGGGAGTTGATTATTTCTAGAGATCCTGTTTTGAGACCTTTGAGGATGTAGGAACAACCATCCTTTTGAAAACTCATGTATAATTCCATGAAAGCCATGGTGATGGGGCCTAATGTTTTTAGCCATTTAGCACCCAAAAAATATCATAATCACCCATTTCAATGGAAAACATGTGATTTTTTAGGGAATACTCACCCATTTGAAATTTCACATATTCACATTGTCCACCACATTTCATAGATCCCCCATTAGAAATCATAATCTAAAAATTGTTAACAACATAGATATAGGAATGTGTTTCTTGGGAAACATGACAATGATTGGAATTATGGGTGTTATCGTTGTCGATTAAGAAAATGGCCTTTTTCTACTTGATATAACCCATCAAATTTAAGAAGAAAGATTGGTTAAATCATGAAGGGAGATATGGGATTCTTCACTAGATTGGCCAGGAAGAGGAACTTCCTTAGTTATGG
>SNQJ01S0039939.1:2374-32287 GCA_010110895.2 Picea sitchensis
GCAAAGAACCCAGCTTATCATTCGAAGACAAAGCATATTGATGTTCAGCATCACTTTGTGAGAGACGTGGTTGAGGAAAAGAAGGTGTTACCGGAAAAGGTTGACACTTTGAAGAATGTTGCAAATTCATTGACAAAGTCTGTGAGCACATAAAAGTTCTCCTGGTGTAGAGTAACAATGGGCATTGCTACCTTGGATTGTTGACTATATATAATCTTGTGGACCCCTGGATGCAAAGAAAACAACAAGTGGGAGAATTTTGGGTATGTGTTATATTCTTTGCATGTGTGTGTGTAGACGCGTCAAATCTGACAACTACATCTGACGATCCCTTGTAGTAGTGCTCTTTGTGTTATGTGCGTTGGGCACTTCTTAGGGGGGTCCCAGGGGAGGCCAGGTATGGCCCCCCTGGTTACGTGCAGCGTTTGGCACTGGGCGGTAGCCTAGTGCTGACGGGGTTCGGGGCAGCGCCCCGAAATTTTTTTTTGGGCGGTTTTTACTATTTTTAGCGGATTTTGCTATTTTTAGCGGTTTTCTAAATTAATCCCGGATTAAGGGATTAGGATTTTGGTATCTATGGAATACGGAAAAACATTGTATATATTGTATGGTGAATTGTGAAATTCGATATAATGGAATAAGAAAGGTTTTCCCAATTGAGGGTTTCCGGTATAAATCTATGTGTACTATGTGAATGAGCCATTGATTAATTTCTGTTTTGCTTAAGAATCTATATGCATTGATGTACTTCACAGGTTTAAAACTTAGAATTTCATGGTTGTGATGGCGCACCATATATAAGGGCTTTCACTTATTCTTGCATAACTCAAAATATGTTTTGGACTAATTATGGCACATCAGTGTATGGCTTAATTACATTTTCTCCATAATATTCAACCCTCTTGCTCTTTGATCTTGACTCCATTGCCCAATCACTCCTCTTTGGCTATTACAATCACTCCTCATTTGATCAACTTATGGTAAAAAAGCAAATCTGTCTGCTAAACTTGTGTCAATTGTCCTTGAGGATCAAAGCAATTGTAACTACAATGGCTATGATAGGAAATCTAACATAAAAGTAATCCATCTCATTATGCAATTTGCCATTTATGCATTTCTTCATCCAAGCCATACAGGAGTTTGCTTTGAGCCTGCCTTAATTAAATTCATAGTGCTCCATCCTCTTTAGTACATGCTACCCACCAAACCTTCGCTTCGAAGCATAAGGAGAGGACATCATCTACTCTGCTTGAGTTTGACCCTTGAAAGTGTACCAGTTTTGTTATTAACCAAGCATTAGTTAACTAATTGTATATAACTTTGAACCATATAGCTTTGAATTGTAAAATTTGCTCATATCAAATAACAGTCGGCAGGAATCCTAACCATAATTGTATTGTGTTTGGATTAACGAATTTAACTTTCCAAAGGGTTTGTCTAGAAAGAGTTTCATTGTGCTTGTACGGTTTGATGTCCATCATATCCATAGATCTTTGCTATGCACATGATACATCAAGTAAGCTACTCCGCATGGAATTGTCTATCATGGCCTTGAGACAAAGCCTCATGCATGGTAAATTATGGTATACCCTTTTAATCAAACCATTTGTTCATCATGACCTCATCCCTTAGCATGTGGTTTTAAAGTAGGGTGTAAAATCCCCAAGATTAGGGTCTAATTGATGAATGGTAATCTGAATTTTTTGTCTCATGGTATTTTTTCATGTATAAAATACACACACACGCACACACACACACACATATATATATGTGTGTGTTTTTGTTTCCCTGTAGTATCGTACCATCTTTTCTCTTTTCCAAAAATATGCCATAGTATGCCTAACATCAATATGGTTACCTGAAAAGAACTCTTGACCCTAAAGGGTCATAAGAATTACAGGTCCCTTGTACAAGTCAATGAACACAACGTCCAAAACATGTGTGGTAGGAAAGTGCTGAGGACTGTAGGAAAGTGCTGAGGACACAAATACCCTATATAGTATCTAATATCAAGAATATGACATGATAACAAGTATATATCCTAATATATGACTAAGCTGAACTGAAGTTTTGTGACTAGTTAATTTAGATACTAGTCTGACTGTGAGCAAAAGATTTATGAAGATTTATTATTAACCACAGATCAAATCAATCTAAAACAGAGATCCATGTCAGTTATCCATGTGGCTGTGAGTATGCTCACATCATGCACTGAATCGAAGGCTGACACCATATTAGTTGAGATGAGCAAAAACATTTGCCTTCCGATGTCCTTGAGGAAGCCCTTAGTAATCTACTAGCCAATTATCATAAGAATAGAAGAAGATTTCCTTTCTTATCTCAAAAATCAATAGCCTATTTACTCATCTTTATCTCCTATGCTTACCAGATCTGTGTACACCTTTTACAGAGAGCATCCCCTCCATAACTAAAAACTAATGAGAGATAGCACACTGAGGTCTTGAGGGGAAGGGAGTAGTTGTATCATTTTGACCGTGTCTCTAGTTCCTATAGGTAAATGCCCACTTGGTAACCTTGGTAGATATAGTGAGATCAATAAATGTCAATTTGAAACATCAACTAACCCTCGTATAACATAGGTCTATGAAGAGATGTTGAGGGGATGCAACTGCAGCTAGTTTCTTTGCTGCCAATTTCTTCACAGCTGCCAATAATAGTTTGGGATCTCATGGGAGAGAACACTGTTGGAGCAATCTTGTGAAAACAATACAACAGTCCATATGATCTTATCCCAGATGGTATCCACAGTATCACAGCTGAGGAAACTGGAAAGTTGTTCCATACAGGTTTTCAAAATACCAATATCAATTACAAGGAATTAAACGAATATCAATTACAAGGAATTAAGCCAAAAAATATATGAACTTCTAAACTTTAAAGGGAATGATTTATGAATCATTCCAAATGATAACTATATAATGCATAAAGTTCTTCTGGGAGGAAAGTCTTAACAGATAATAGAGCAAAATCTTAAAACGGATTTCAAATGATGTTCATCTAAAATTACCCAACAATTCCATTTAAAAACTCCCATTTTATTTTCTTTTCATAACGAAATCTGTCAAGTCAACATGATAATCTATCTGAACCAAATTCTCAAATTCACATGACATTATGATGCTGGTCATGAAAAACCAGAATCAGATACAATTAGACATTTCAATCTTCAACTCTTTTTTAGCTTGGTTACACCTAAATCACCAGGTTTGCTGGATTTCATCCCTGAAGTTAGAAATTCACCACATTTAAAGAGATCCTGCATAAATTCAGTGAAGTTGAACCATTAAAATCACCAATCAACTTAACCACCTTGTAATACATAATATTTAATCTGTTTTGATATGGCTGTCGAAAGAGATATTATGGAATGTGCCCTCAGGCCTCCATGTGCATATACAGCAGTTGAAAAGTGCCCTCCGTGACCCATCTATGGCTATGGATGTAGCGGTTGAATGTGCCCTAAGTCCATGGTATAGATGCATCATGCCCTCTCTCATATGGATGTATGGATAATTAAATACTTGCCGGCGGAGAAATGAGAACTCATCCATCTGCATTTTCTAAACTGCCAAATGCGAATACATTAAGACCACTACTATTGAAATCGCTACCTTAACTAAATTGTTGGCTATATTAATTAACTACATCTATAGACTATATTATGTTATATTAATATAATATTTATTATGTAATATATTTATATTAATAAAAACTTACATATTACTTTATATATATAATGAATATAAAACTTAATATATATAAATTTGGTTATAAAAGATATGTATACATAAGTTAAATAATTTAAAATATATATATATATATATATATAGTTTTCAAATTCAATGGTGAATTTTATCAGCTAATTTTTGTGTGACAATTTTTTTTTATTTTCATGATTGCCAAATCGAACATGAACACAGACCAGGTGACTATGGGTTGCACTGCACTCAAAAAATATCATATTCAAATTTAATACAGGTCCTGAATTTCCAATTAATGCTCTGAAACTTCTAGCAACAGAACCTACCTGGACTCATCATATGGAATCCATCTCCAGTAACGATGATCATCTATTCCTGTGATGGCCATTGCTCTAGCAGAAATTGACAGGCAGACTCCTCCTGTAGCCCTATCCAGCCAAACCTCCTGCCAAACAGTTCATAATTTAAGTTCACCCACAAAACATCTTTATTTAACCTTGCCTTATAAATTGGTTGCTTGAATTGTAAATGGAAGAGCGCTTTAACCACACAAATATTTCAATTCTTTTACAGAACCGTGGATATTCAGGAATTATTGAAAGGAAAATCAAAGGCAAACACTTGTATATTAAGTCTTGTATCATGAAAAACTCAAAAAGATAAAATGCACTAAGAATATTCCAGTTACAGAAAATAGAATCACAAGAAAATTTCCTTTTCATTTCAGATACCCAAGATGGAAGATATCAGAATTAAGATAGAGTCTAACTCCATGATGGTTGAGGCCATTCCCAAACCTGGGAGTAATCTACCATCTGCACTGGAACAGTAATACCCCAATTTTGACATCTTGCTATGCTAAAGATAAATGTATTACGTAATAAAGTGGCATTCTAATTTTGTACATGGGAGCACAAGGCTAAGGCCCCATGATGAGAATGCTAATGTTGTTAAAAATAATTATAAAAAAAGGTACCAAGGACAAGTGTTTCTCCCTAATAGGTCCCTAATGAATTAATTTCATGTGAGATGAAATTAAAAGTGACTTTATGACTTAAGTAAAGTGCGTGAGTGAATAGACATGAAATCTTGGCCACTCATTTAATTCAATCTCCACCATTGGATTAAGAAACCCTTCACCTACCTGCATGAAGTAGAATTAGGGAAAGTGAGGCGCCCCCATTCTCATTCTTTATGTGATTTGAACAGAGCTGAGGTGAAGAGGAGTGCAGATTTAAATCAGCCATACAGAGAGCAGGACAGAAGTTACTTCACCGGACAGAATTTTGGAGACTTGTTTTTCAGCTGAAAAGGGTCAACGGCTACAGGTTTTAGAGTTGAGGACAGACTTGATGGGGCAGTGAATTTTGGTGCTTGGAAGGAGAGAATGATTTTGCTTCTGCAGGAGAGTGAGTTGTGGGACATTGTTGAGAACTCTACAACAAACCCAGTAACAGTGCCTATAGATGCTACACTTCTGGCAGCCTATACCAAGAAGAACATCAAGGCTAAAAGAATCATCCTTGATGCCATCAAGGACCATTTAATTCCGCATGTGACAGGGAAGACAAATGTCTATGAGATGTGGGAGTCCTTGACGAAGTTGTATCAAAGCACAAATGAGAACCGGAAGATGGTTTTGAGAGAGAAACTGAAGAGCATTAGAATGACCAGGGCTGAAAATGTGCTCACATATCTTACCAGGTTGGCACAGGTGAGAGATGAACTTGGTGTTGTTGGGGAGGCCATTGCTGATAGTGAACTTGTGAGGACTGCATTGAATGGGGTGACCAAACAATGGGCTGTCTTTGTTGAGGGCATTGTGGCAAGGGAGAATATTCCCAAGTGGGACCGTCTTTGGGATGACTTTGTTCAGGATGAAACCCGGGGAGGATATGTGCATGGCAGTTCATCCACTGGTAATGATGAGGAGAATGTGGTTGTTGTTGCTAATAGCAAGAAGAAGTCCAAGAAGGGTTCCAAGGGAGGGAACAAGCAGAAGGGTGAAGGCAAGAAGGACATGAGCAAAGTCAAGTGCTTTGCATGTCACAAGTTTTGGGCATTAAACTATGATTAGTCTCAGTGAGACTTGAAACTGGGTGGGGTCTGAAAATTTTACAAATATATCTTAAAATAATATTTGAATATGTTATCCACTTCAGGCAAAGGAAAAGATTTTGGCATAAAGAACGCTGAAGCAAATCCAATTTCTTTCAAATGAAAAAATAGAAAGGGGGGTTATTGATTTGACGAGGTTGGACAACTGGGTCATAAGTTGTCATGTCCCCTTCCGAGTGATCATGGGACCTGGACGCAGTAGCCTAAGTGATTCCCGTAGGCTATAGTCCTTAAGAAGGGAATTAATTAATTGTTTAATGTCCTAAGGGGAAAAAGTGCCTAACAAAATGATATTAGATAATTAAAATGGGGGAAAAAAGGGAAAAAAATGCCTAAAGTGACTTAGGAAGAATATGAAACGTCACTTAAATTGATTAAAAGGCTAAAAGGGTTGCAAAAGAGTCAACAAACAAATAAAAGGAAAAAAGGAGGGTGCCCTTTCTCATTGAGAGAGCTCATTGTGGTTTTGGAACTCTTGGGACAGAAACCCTAGGAGGAACTTTCAAAGATTGGCTTTGGTGGTGAAACCATCCACCCTAGTTAGTCATTTGTGGAGAAAGATCATCCATTTTCTTCCATGTGCTTCATTGACAACTGAGATGTCCTCAGTAGTTGTGCATTGGATTCAGATTTGTGACTGAGTTTAGTGGTGGTGGCTGAGTTCTGGTATTCAAGGGACGAATTGCTCGAGGGAAGCTGAGTTCTTTATGAACTGGGTTATTTCTATTGCTTGAGGCCGAGTTTCTTTGCTTAAGGGGACGAGTTGCTTATTGGAGGCCAAGGTTATTGTTCTGGGAGGGCGAAATATCCTTTGGAGGGCGAGTATTCTCTTCAGAATTTAGTGGGACTGCTGTGACTGTAATTTCCCTTAGTGTCAAGGGCGTTTTTGTGTTGGAGAAGGGCGCACCACATGAGCAAAGGGTCATCTACAGCTAGGGGTCGATTTAGTCACTGTTTAGAGGCAGATTCGTGACAAAGGAGGGGCAAACTGTGTGCTGGATGCCAAAAATCAGAGGAGGATCGAATTTCTTTAATTAGTTATTCATTCTCGGTTGCTGACAGCCTATCTCTATCATCTGGGTGGATATTAGTTGCTGGTCTGCTGTATACTCAATACTGGGAGAATTTTCCTCTTCTACAGGCTTGTTGCTGCTATAATATTTCACATACAGTCCAGATCTGTGTTTTCTCTAAAGCTGTTACACCAGCACTTCCATTTATGAGTCATTTCTTATGGTTTATTGAGGACAGCCTACAGCAAGGATATCCAGGTTCTCCTTATTGCTGTGTGTTATTTATGAGTACTTTTATCTTGTATTGCAGTCAACTAGAATAAATAAAGCAGCAAGTATTTGATCTCTGTCTGGTATTTCATTAAGTGTTATGGTCTATTGTTGTTCAAACATTGTATCCAAACTGTTTGGTTATATTCCTGAACTACATAACAAAGCAAAAACACAAAAAAAAATTGGCCGGAACATTTCATAAGCAGTTACCTTATCTTCTAAAGCAAAAGATAATCCATAGAGAAAGCATGCCTCAAACGAAGTGAGCCATTAATCTACTATCGTCCCCTTAATAGATCTTCTTTAATGACATTGACTTTTCTATAAAAAACCAGCCAGAGAAGAGAATGGGGCAGTGAAGTGACTTGTTCTGTGTCCAAACTCTGCTGAAGTAAAACCCTTGAGTTGAAGCATTATTTTTTACCATGGCGGGGGGCAGTATTGCGATCTTATGGCTTTTCACTTCATGTGAATGTGAAGTGAAACAATAGGAGTGTGTTCATCGTTTGATATTGTAACTGCATCCATGAGGGGATGGCAATTGAATATGACTGTGGCAACTTGCTGTGGTAGACTTGATCAAAGAACCCAGAATTGTGTAAGGGGGGTTCGGCTTGGAACTTTGTGTGAAGGACCAAGTGAAAATAAGCACAGAACTGTATGTGAAGGGCTGGTAAAGTGAGTTGCAGCAGTAGTTTTCTCCTGCAGATATCTTGTGCTCAGAACTCTCATTGGTCCTAGCAAGAGGCTAGAGAGAGTCTGTAAGTATAAGACACTGTATATACCCTATAGATCTATGAATACACCATGCACGAGTTGTAAACTTGACCCCACTTATCAAATCAATGCCCCAACTTGAGGGTGGTATTTGTGAAGGAATACCTATGACTGGGAAATAAATCACCTGTTAACAATCAATTTTGCATATTCTTGTTATAAAGATGAGTATTATTTAGACAATGGACCCTGTGCATCTTTGGTTCCTGTCTAATATAAGTTTTCGATGCATGTCATTTGTTTTGGTAGACACTGTGTGTCATATGCTTGGTGAGCACTTGCAAGCCTCTATTCTCTGACTTAAGAGCTAGAGCCTGATCATTATTTACTGACGAATCCCCACATTTCAACCCTTGAATGAGAACTGATCCCTTAAGAGGCATGATTGCCAGATGAAGAATGTGGATGTTATTATTGGAATCAGAAGGTTTAAAAGGAATAACCTGAATTCAATGAAGAAACATGCTATCGAAAGCCAGAGTTTTCTGAAGTACTCGATGACAACTGRATGATGGCAAAATAATAGTGTAAGTAACAAGAACAAGCACTTGGGTGAAGTTGCCTAAAGGTTTATGAGAAGGTATCATTGGTAGGAAGCTAGCAACAACTCAAATAGTTGATAGAGCACCCAWAGCGCAGTAAACAAAGTGTTGAAGAAGATGTTCATCTCAAAACCACATTGGCAACTCATCACACAACCCATAGATCAAACTGACCATCGCAAAGGCATTGACCAAGGGAAATTTCAAAGCAAGAGAAGCTATAAAGGGAGTTCAATTAAAGAACTCGGTGCCTCGTCGTGTTTCCATTCTAACCAGTGGTGATAGTGTGGATTAGGCACTGGCAAGTCAAATGATAGAGTTGTATCATTTATTTGTGAAGTCCCCGTAAAACAAGGAGAACCATTTTTAGTTGAGTCATCGGATCTGATGATGATGACAAACCAAAAGTGAAATAGAGGCATGTCAATTTGGACATGAAAGTTCAATCTGTTGGGATCCTCTCTCAGGGTGTAATGGGGGGCCAAAGGGCCCATTAGAGTAATAATAGTGGAGGCCATTCAATGTAGTGTACTTGGTCCACTATGTTTGTTATTATTAAATAAGGCCCACTATGGTAGTTAGAATTGAATAAATGTAATGTGACCTCATTAAAGAAGGTCCACTAGGTAGTTGGGAGGTTGTTATGATTAGGTTCATTATCTCTTGTTAGCTATAAATAAGGATGGAGTCTTCCTTATGAGATGTGTGTGGATTTTATTGTATTTCGAGCTTAGCTCATTGTGAGGCCACCCAACCTTAAGAGGCAAGTGAAAAAGAGTGGATTCCTTCCATAAAAGGATCATTGTAAGGTGTTGCCCTACCTTAAGGGTTTTTGATATTAAAAAAGTGTGAGCATTTCTAAATATCATTTCTTGTCATTAAAATTTAAGGGTTAAAGATCATGACAAGTGGTATCAGAGCTCTTTCCTGGGTCAAAAAAGAAGATTGTTTTCCTATTTTGCACATTTTCAAAGGGAAAAAAAGGGCCACAACACTCAAATCAATTCATGTGGGTTTCTTGACAAAATTTGAAGAACCACTTGCAAACTGAGTTCCTCTCAGAAAAACAACCAAGTTTGAAAAAAAACATCCTAATCGAAGTCCAAGAAGTGGAGATATCTTTGATTTAAAATCAGCTATTCTAGAGTTTTCCAATGACAGCGGTGCAGATTGCAAAGTATATATTTTGTAACAGAGTGCTCAGATTGAGGCCAGATACCTATAGATATAGTGGCCATGGCATTTCATGATTGTAATCATAATAGAAATTCTTATCAATAGAGGAAGTTTTAGGTATTTCAAATTTGTTGCCTCAAAACCGTAGTTCTCATACTTACAATGGTTTATGGCCTCTTACCTGGATATATTAGCCCCTATCATTGAGTATATCCGGTGTTATATGTAGATTATGTAGAAGATACATATTATGTGGGAAAATTCTCTCCAACACATTTCCTTGAACTTGCTATGGATTATGAAGAGCATATCAAACAATGGTTACTCAAGGTAGGAGAATATAGTTCATATAGTTCGACTTCGTATGGAGCACCACATACAAAAAATACAAGAAGTCTATTGAGCAATCCAAAGGATGGAAATTTGAAGTGATATTGAAGACGAGTATATAAGTGACATGTTATGATTGGCATGATTTAGAGAAGGCTTGTGAGGAATGGTGTATGTACTATGGACAATTGTAACTTACGGGAAGAAAACTACTCTGTACTTCTCTTTGATGACTCTACTCCATCATTGAGGGAAATCAAGAGCCCATTATTACTACTACTGTTCAACTTGCATATTCTCCAACAGCAGAATTACTTCCAGACCCACAACTGACCTTTTGCAATTATGTGGACGCTCTTTTGGATATGGAGGGTTCTATTCATTTGGATTGAAATGACCATGGTGGGCATTTGAATAACCATACTCAACCATCACACTCAAGAGTCATCAGTTGAGCATCAACATGAGCACTTGGACATGCAACTCGGGTTTACAAATGGGCTCCTTAGATTACTTCAGTATTGCAGCTAGTACTAGCACATGGGAAACTTGCTACTTCAGCATTGCAATCAGCACTCATACATGGGAGCTAGGTTTATAGTGGAGCTTCTTGGACTACTTCAACATAATGCCTAGCACTTGTACATGGGACCTTGATTCCCTAGCTTATTATGGCATTGTGGTCAACACTAGTCCATGGGAATGGTTGTACCTCCTCACAACAAGTGTTGAGGGCAACGCTTTTCTAAAGGGGGAGTGTTGGGATCCTCCCTAGGGGTGTAATGGGGGGACGAAAGGCCCATTAGAGTGATAACAGTGGAGGCCATTCAATGTAAGGCGAACTAGGTCCACTATGTTTGTTATATTAAATAAGGCCCACTGTGGTAGTTAGAATTGAATAAATGTAATGTGACCTCATTAAAAAATGTCCACTAGGTAGTTAGGAGGTTGTTATGATTAGGGTTCTCTTGTTAGTTATAAATAAGGATGGAGTCCTTATGAGGTGTGTGTGGATTGTATTATATTTGGAGCTTAGCTCATTGAGAGGTCGCCCAACTTTGAGAGGCAAGTGAACAAGAATGGATTCCTTCCATAAAAGGATCATCATAAGGTGTTGCCCTACCTTAAGGGTTTTTTATATTAATAATGTGTGAGAATTTTTTAATATCATTTCTTGTGATTCAGGTTTAAGGGTTAAGGATCATAACACAATCTTTTTGGTTCCATCTAACTACCAGAGAAACAATAGGTCAAGGATATGTCGAATGAGTTCATGATTATGTGCAAAGCCAACAGAGGAAGATGTGGCTTCACAATACCCCAAGAAAATGTCGGAAGGAGGACCAAAACGCCATACTCTTGACACGGAGCACCATCTACTACAAAGGCCAACAATCTAGAAAGAAATAACTACAACATGGTTTGCTTTAAAGAGGCTATGAACTCCTCTCATTAGTTATCTACCTGGTATACAACTCAGTGTGGATTTGAGTGACAGAGGAAACGAATAGTGGTATCTCTAATTGGGTGAAAGCAAAGTGATCATCACAACAACACAATAGATAGGTGGAAACGCTTGCTTACTCTAGCAAAGAGTAGTGTTAGTACACCACAGAGAAAATAGGAGTAAGGAAAAATTAGTATCCCCACCACGTAATCACCAAGTCAAGGAGAAAGTGCGCTACATAGCAATATCAAGGCATGGTATAGAAGTCGTGGCCCTTCGCCATAAAGACCCATTCATTGGCAAACAATGACAAATCAAGAGTGAAGACTTTCAAACTACAACCTCAAAAGTGAAGAAATATCAAGGAGGAGTTACCCCGCCAAGTACAAAAACGAGAACATCACAAGATGTTGAAGAAGGTACATAAAAACGTTAAAGAATGTATGTCGAACCCCAATATGCAAGTAAAAGAGCATGCAAAAAAAATGACACCCAATGTGCAAGTAGAGACCATGAGAAGTCTTCAAAAGTAAATTCACAACTGTCAAGCAAATAACAAACAACTCTTCCAAAGTATAACAAAGATCCATAAACAATTATGCAACAAAAAAGGAGACAACATTGAAGAAAGGTGTAGAGTTATTTCTAGCCAAAGAGCATGGATGGGAAGCAATTCTTCTTCCTATTCCTCATAAATTTTGATTCATCATATAATGTAGAAATAGATAATTCAACAAAAGGAGGATGCAAGTGGAAGAATTCATAATAGTACAAGTTGGAGAGAGAATTACAAAAGGCACAAGCCCCTACCTTTAATGGTGAAATAAAGATTGGACAAGAGGTTAAATCATGGCTACTCTAAATGAGGAAGTATTTCTAGCTTTGCAACTACTCTAGCAACATGAAATTCATAATTTTTGCCTACAACACGACCAAGAAAACATCCTTATGGTGGGAACAATATAAGAAGTTGAAGAAATCAAGAAAAGGTAATTGAAATGGAAGGAGCTTTAAAGATGCTTTGAGCAAAAGTACTTCTCAAAACAATACTATGATAAGAAGATCAATGAGTTCCACAATTTAAAGCACAAACAAATGTCCATAAGCATAGACAAATATGAGGAGCTCAGGGAATTACTGAAAGTATGTAAATAACGTAACATAAATACAAGATGAGAAGTCGAAGATGAACATTTCCTCAACATATTAAACCCTTCCTTCCTATGCAAGATAAATCTGAATCATAGAACCTTAAGCCTTGGCAAAAGTTGTTTGAAAAACCCCAAGCTACGAAGATCAATATTAGAATTGACAAGAATTCCAAAAGAAATGGAAGAATAGAAAGGATAGAAATGATATGAAACAAAAGGGACATAAGCCACCTTTTCATCAACACAATCATAAGACAACTCAACCTCGCCTTAGTAAAACACAATCTACTAAGAAGTTGGGATAGGTCATCTACTACAACAATGGAGATAGAGGGCATTATGCCAAAGATTGCCCCAAGACAAGAAATTGGACAAGAGCACTCAGTAATGTGCAAGAATCCCCAACCATGGGAAACGTGACAAAAGCACCTCAAACATATGCAATGTTATAAGATCGGTCTTCCCAACCTGCAACCATAGCACAAAAGAGCACCTATTACTAAAAATATTAGCATGCATAATCAATCCCTAATGCAACCCTAGAGGTCTAAAACATCCACTAGCACCCTTACTAAACCACCCCAATAGGGTAGGACTTATGACCATCACAAACCTCCCATAAAAAACCCCCCCCACTTCTATGGTCAGTGCCACTTAGATTTTTCACCCATAGTCCTCACATGTGGCTTTGCCCCCTGTCATAACCCTACAGGCATATTACGGATTTTCCTTAGTGCCTTCAAAACCCTCCATGGACATTGGTAATAACCAAAGCTACACAATTCGTAGGGTGCATATCCAAATCCTTGGAAGGATTAGATGCAAATGCATAGTACATTAAATAGTCTCATGTTAAATAATCATGACCCTTGAGATGGATGCCAGTTATGTATCTATTATATATTTATATATATTGATACATATTATATGGCTATATATTATAATTATTATTTGATGCACTTTATGAATGTTACATGTCCTCCCCCTTAAATGTAAGGATATTTAGACACTTAGGAATTAGTTAAGATCAACTTGGACTAATGTGTCGTTTGGTTAAAGTGTGTTTCTTTAGTATGCATTTGTAGTTAGGAAATCCAACAGTCAGGATATGTTCCCGACATAGAGAGATCGGACGGCTCATATTCTCCTCGATCTTAATCGCTACATTGATCTGTGGCTTAACACCCAATTGGTCCATGATATCTATTTAAAGAGTATGGAGAGTCATTTGTCGGTGATCGATAGTGAAAAACTCTCTTGTAAATCTCTCTGTAATATTTTCTTTTGCGTTAATAAATTGCTCCAAGTGGCCACGTTGGATGGGGTCGTGGATGTTTCCCCACGGGTTTTACCATGTAAAAACATCAGTGTGTTGATCTTTGATCTGGTTGTGTGACTGGTTACTGAAGGTGTTCGTCCTCTATTGGAATATCTATGTTGTCGAACATTAAAGAATGTTTTGTCCTCTAAGCATGGTTTTGAAAGTTGCTAGAAAAGCCTCCTTCTAGCTTGTAATTCTTCCAATTGATGAGATATTCTTGATGTTGTCCTAGATTGAGGAAACAAACGATAAGATTTTTAAAGCTTTGAACAATATTGTCACATGGTAAAAGAGGTTAATCCGTCCAAGATTGATTATTTTTATACTTGTACAATGAGACATTTGATTGGGATTTCTTCAATTGCAAAACCTGGTATGCCTTTCAAAACAAGTCATATTGGAGTTCCAATATTTGGAGATTTAAACCTTGTTTTGTTCTAAGTAACGCGGATGTTGGTAAGTTGATTGATCCATACAACAATTTTTGTGATTACATAGATGATAAGGTACCCTCATGTGACTTGTTTCTTGTTGATCCTAATATTAGAATTCTCTTGATCCTGATTTTAGAATTCTCTTGATTTATACATTATATCCTAGTTGCATGGGAACCACTCCCAAGAATTTGGGATCTTGTTCTCAATGTTTCATTGTTTCCCAAGTTTCGGAAACTTTGGAACTAGTACAAAACAATTCAAAAGCATGGGAAGAAGTTCTGAGAGCTTGGTGGGAGCTTTTGAGTGAGAGGTGCACCACTCCCAATGTTAATCCTATAACATTATGTCCATTCTTAACCACCTTGGGCCCAAACTACCTATGTTTTTGTGCATTTTTCTGTTAGGTTAAAGTGAAGATCAACCTAGTTGGGCCCACAAATTGCCAACCTAAGTTGCACAAAACTTGGAAACGAGTACGAGTTTCAAAAATGAGAACATTGTGGAAATGTGACCCCCCCAAATGGGTACACGAGGAAACACAACATATAAAAAATTCAAATATATATATATATATATATATATAGCATCAAGGTTAGCTCAATTAGTTGAACCATATGCCCAATGCATGTAGCCAACAAGTAGGCCAAAGTTCAAATCTAATCAAGTCCCACAGGGTTGTTGAGAAGAGTAACTCAGAAGATCTTCTTCCATGTGTGGCTTCCTAGAATGGTAGAGGACAATGAAACTTAGCCAAGTTGATGTGTTAATCTCTTTCCAAAAGTTTACTTAGGAAAAAGTCACTTAAATATGTTATATTTTAATGTTGACTTATTGAGCACTTTTTATAAAGTTAAAACTAAAAATAATTTAAGTGATGGTCTTTTAATCTTGGCCATCCATCTCATTGTGAGGATGAGGGTTGATCTCAGCCCTTAATCATTTTGGAGATAGGGTTTTCACTTGCTCAATGGAGAAAAAGAAGTCGACTTGGTGGCTGGGGGCATTATTCACTTGAGAGAGGGCAATTTTCGAGTGAGAGAAGAAGATTGCTCAAGGGTTTGCTAGAGGAAGTTTGCAGAGAGGACGAAGGACATTTTTCACAGGTGGATCGACTTCATCTTAGCATTTGCAGGGGCCGAAACTTCAAATCTGAGAGTCGTACAGGGTGATGCAAGTTGTCGTATGATGTGTGTAGAGGTTGATTTGTTGGGCCGAATTTGTGTTGTTGGGTTCGATTTGGCTTGGAGAAGGCCATACAGGTGCTGGGAAGAAAATCGTTGGGGTTTACTCGGCCATAGTTGTAAATCGATCTGATTTGTAAGAGATTTCTATATTTTTTCCTACATCAATAAAATCCACAAACAGAAGAACGGGTTTTCCCACATTGGGTTTTTCCCGGGGTTATTTACTAAAAAATATTTGTGTCTCTCATGTGATTGATTGTTGTCACATTCCTTATCGATTCCTAGATTTATTTCTGCTGTGCATTATAATCATTGTGAACAAAACCTAGCTGTAACTATAAGTTACAAATGCAGAAAAATTTTATATGAAAATAATTTTCTGGGTATTAAAGATTGTGGAATTGCTAGTTCGTAAGAGTCAGGTTTTAGAGTTTTCACATGGTATCAGAGCTATTTTATTGAAGTGACAGCATCAAGGCAGATTGATTCAAATCTGTTGAAGAGGAAATTGCACAAGGGTTTATTACAGCAGCGCAAATTTGATTTGTACAGAGTTTGGACATGTAACACTATTCAGCAATGGCCATGTCTTTGAGGATTGAGGATAGGCTATAGGGTGCTCAAAACTACCCCACCTGGAAAGAAAGGATGACTATAGTGTTGGATGTCAATGATGTCCTTGAACATACACCAGAGACTGCAACTGCTCCTACAGATGCAACTCAACTAGCCATCTGGAAGAAGGTTGAGGCTAAAGTAAAGAACCTAACTCTTGATGGGATTAAAGATTATGTGATCCCACATCTCTCAGGAAAGAATAACGCAAAGGATGTGTGGAAGGCCTTGAGCGACCTCTACCAGCCAAAGAATGAGAACGGGGTAATGGTGTTGCGTGAGAGATTGCGTGGCACTAAGATGGCCAAGGGCGAGGGTGTCGCTTCCTACCTTACCAAGATTACACAGATCAGGGATGAGCTTACAGCAGTGGGAAAGAAGACAGAAGATTCCAAGTTGGTGCATGTGGCACTGAATGGCTTTTCAAAGTCATGGGATGTATGTCTATGGAGTTGTAGCTCAGGAGAAGCTCCCTGAATGGCAGCGCTTATGGGATGATTTTGTGCAGGAGGAGATCAGACTTGGTCAGTGTAATGGATCTTCATCTTTACCACATATTGTGGATGAAGAAGGCTTGGCTCTTACGAGCAAGGGAAAGGGAAAGAAGAAGAAAGGTGGAAAGGACATTGACTTTTCTAAAGTCAAATGTTTTTAGTGTCATAAGATGGGACACTTTGCCTCACAGTGTCCAGAGAAAAAGAAGAAGAATAAGCCAAAGATGGCAGCCTCTGCAGAGGTGGAGGAATTTGCCAAAAACTTCGAGGAGGATTTTTGCTTCATTGCTTGCATGGCGAGCTCAACTGTCTCAGACATTTGGTTTGTGGATAGTGGAGTGTCTTGTTACATGACGGGGCGCAAGGAGTTCTTTAGCAGGCTACAAGAGGGAGGCGTGAATCTTCACATTGAGATCGAAGATGATAGGCGCTACAAGGTACAAGGAGTTGGCACGATTACTTTTCAGAGGGAGTCGGGTAAACCACTCCGATTTGTTGATGTCTTCTATGTTCCAGGCTTGACGAAGAATCTCATTTCAGTATCCACCCTTAAGGACAAAGGGTATGAGGTCTCTTTCCGTAAAGGAAAGGTGTTCGTGAGACCTACATGGTCCGAAACAAAGATGGATAGGATCATTGGGGTTTGGAAAGAAAATGTATACAGATTACAGTTCGAGCCAACGAGATCATTGGTCAGTACAACCACATACATGGGAGATTTGTGGCACAGGAGGATGGCGCACTTACACCTTAGTGCGTTGGGGCATCTGAGATAGGAAGTCATGAGATTGCCTAAGTTCACAGCAGAGAAACATGACCCTTGCAAGGGTTGTGCAATGGGAAAGTATGTCCGGAGACCATTTCCACCGAGCGAGCACAGGTCCAAGGGGGTCTTGGATCTGATACATTCAGATGTATGTGGTCCTATGAGCGTGGAGTCAATGAGTGGCTTCCAAGTACTTTGTATTATTCAATGATGACTGTTATCCCCGATATCTAGGGATAACTAGGAGATCATGTCTCGAGGCCCACATGGTCCTAGACATGGAGTACTCATGTCTCGAGGCCCACATGGTCCTAGACATGGAGTACCGAGCAGAGTGATTCTGAGCATGGTCCTCGAGGGCCCATCTTCTTCTTCTCAGCCTTGTCCTCGTCACAAAGGGCGTACTCCATCACTACCGCCCGACTTGCATCAAAAGAGACTCTTGCTCCATGAGGTAATTCGGTCCGAGGTATCATGGTATGTGTCATATTTGATCATTATAACCTCTTCTTATGTATGCATTAGGTTTCTTTCATTTCGATGACTCCGCTTGGATCTTTACACTAATCCACTTGGACCATTGTTGGGGTGATTGATGGGGCAACTTAGCAAGCTCTGGTATTCATGGGTTTTGGTTAGCCACCAAGGGGTTTTGCAGAACCATCGGGTCACCCCAATTATCTTATCACTTTTCATCTTATACCCTCATTATCCATCCCATTCCCCTAGTTTGGCCATTAGGATGACCTCCAGGGTACATCTTGTTCAGGGAAGAAGGGGCTAAAGGCCCAGGGGTAAAAGCAACCGGTAAAAGATAAAAGCAGGGAAAAAGAAAACCTAGAGATGCTTCAGGGATCCCCGAAGGCAATAAAAGCCTCTCGATAAGAAACTAAGGACCCTAAGAAAATGATAAATAAATAAATGCAAGACCTAACCAAGAGGATGGGAGGTCTCATCACCTACCGCCCATTATGTTCATAAGTATTTAGCGTGATGACATTGCCAATTATCCGGTCACCAAACTGAAGGCGTTGACCTTTGGTTGCATGGCCAAAGGAAGGGGGTCTCATCACTAGCCCCTCCCATTTATGCTAAGATACTCAGTGGGTAACGGGCCACCGCCACCTAGTCAAGGCAGTGTCCTCTTCGCCAAGGTTTGTAGTAAAAAGCAATAAAGAAAGATAAGACAAAAGGGGCTTGGAAAATGCATCCATACCGTACTACCGCCTCCTACAGTTACAATTCCACAAACAACACCAAAATTTTGGTCTCACTATGACTAGACATCCTAAAACCATATCATCTCATTACACATGGTTTGAATGATCCTTGAGGAAACTTTCCATTTCCCCGCGGGTATTAGCCCAATAGGGTGGTCTTGTTGTTTTCCTTTAGCTTTGTATAGTAGATTTGTAATGTCTTTGAGCTCTTTAGGATGATTTGTTAGGATTTCATGCATATGTTTGATAAATTTAATGATGATATGATTTACATCAAGGATGTCTAGGATTGATGAGCCCATGGAGGGCTGTGAAGTTTTGATGTGCGTGACCATGCTCGTACTACGTGTACCGAGGACGGCATATTACGGGGGAGATGATTAGCCTGACCTCCATGGGGTCAAGCATCTATTAGATGGCTTTCGTACGTTGGGATGTCAGAGGCAGGATAGAGTTGTGGTGAGCCCTTGCACAAAGAAGAAGAAGGACGTTTCATCAGACGTGCTTTGGCGAAGTTTGACCCATGGGGACGCCTTTGCAGATGGGGACGGCGATCTTCAGGATCGACGCCACCTGTGGCAGCTAGACGACAAGTTCGAGCATGTGGCGCCAGGTGCTAGGGCCGGCTCGCACGTGTGACAGGCTGCATGAGCCCCAGAGTGGCCAACGTTTTGCTCCTTGGATGCCGATCATGCCGTGGTTACCGGAAGCTTCCCCCGCCGCTTCAAGCCCCGCCGGGCTCGATCCGGGCGGTGCGTCTCGAAGGCCTCAAGCTGAACAATTCTTTTGGCGCGCGCTTCGCTCTTAAGGACGCATTCCCCGCCATTTCCTGGCGTCTCTCCTGCTGCCAGAATTTGGGCTGGCCTCAAATTTCGAGCGCCGAGGGCGCTTCACAAAGCGCCTGTGGAAGCCCACACGCTTCCAAGGGGAATGGGGGAATGAGGTGTTTGGGTGTGCAGATGAGGGTTATTTGTCCTTACTAGTGCTATTTAAAGAGGTCCCCACCCCTCCATTTAACCCACCCTAGTAATTAATGGTAATGTTAAATTTTAAAGTAAAAGTGACATTCTCCTTTATCTTTCATTTTCATCCTTTTACTTAAATTTTTAACATTAACATTAATTGTTTCTCGTGGATGTTTGAGAGTGGTTCCAACCCCATTGGACTACATATGGAGAAAGTAGAATTTTAGGTCTCATTCAAAAATTCAGCAGACTTAACAGTTTTTTTTTCGGGATTTCAAGATTGGCAGGCTTGTAATGTTTCCACCGGATTCTATCATGTAAGAGGGTATGGAACCTACATTTAATCAAGAGAACCAATCCCTTTATGTACCTCGATAAGCAGGGTATCGATTGTTCAACTCTTTGTCACTTAATTCTTAGTAAAATGTGTACCCCTTCAATTTGAAGTATATAAACCTCTTTCTTTGTCACATGGTCGTGAGACTTAGTGGTGTATGCACACCAACTGCCTATATACGTGCGTAGAGAAGAGTGGTCGGGTGCAGGAAAGACAAATATGTGGATGTGCTCTTGATGATATGGGTTTGAAGAACATCAAAGGTTGAGTTGGCATTTGTCAACTTGGATCTTAATGAACTAGTGCTAGAGTCACTCACTTTTGATGATGGTGATCCTAGAGGGGTCATTCTCCACATCAACAAAATGCACTCATTGCATTGGGATATGGGGAGGAGGAGGAGGATGAGGAGAGAGCAGTGGTACTGTGGTAGTGATGCCAATCTGGATGATTATGACATGGAGGACTCTAGACCTAGTAATTGCTATAATCTAGAATCTAGATGGTTGATGCTCTAATGATTAATCATTGATGAACTATGTAGTATGGATGTCATTTTCAATTATATTGATGTACAACATGCATGTTTTCATATACTCTGCATCCACTTGTCTTCTATTTTTTGAATATAAATGCAATATATATAAAATTATATGTATATATAATGACGCTTCCCCCGGACGCCATTCGAAAGGATTTTAAAATGACGCTCCTTTCTTTAAAACGCTTTCCTCAGCCATTTCTCCCCGCTTCCAAGTAACACCGATCATGCCTAAAGGGCTAACGCTCTATAGGGCCCGACGCCTCCATTTTCTCTCAATGCTCATTTTTGACATTTTAGGCATTTAAAGTGACAAATGATTGGATATTGTAATGTTAGCCTTGTCGGTTTTTTTGATGACCTGTTTTGTTAACTAAAGGTCATGAGGAGGATATAAAAGAAGACGCTGCCTCTTCATTTTAACATAACACAACCTTGCTCCTCTTGGAGGTATACTTTTAGCTCTTGTCTTGGTTTTTTTGGTCTTTTGGAGTGAGGAGCAACCTATTTGAGGACTATTCTTTGGCATATGTTGCTATTTATCATTGGAATGCCTACAACTGGGGATTGATTATGCTCTTCATTGATTTGTTAGTACATTTTTCATGCAAAACTCTTTGTTGAATGGTTGTAGGTAGAATTGCTTGCTTGCATAGTTACATTTGTTAATATTTGCTTAATCATTAAAAACCCTAGGGAGCCAACAACACACAAGTAGGTTGTATTTCATGTCCCCATGGTAAAAGACTTATTTAGCCATTGATTACGTATTTTAGCCTAGCCATACTTACACTAGCCATCTTTTTCTTGAGTTAGCTTTGAACATAAATTGTAGTTGTGTTAGCTACGCCCTAGGCCTAATTTAGTTTTACACCTAGGGTTTGCTTCTAGGTTTTGAAAAGCCTTGTATCTAAGCAACACTTTCCAACCATAGATTTGTGTTTATAAGCTAGTTTTTTTGCCAAAGGAGTCTTAAGGAAAGAAGAGTGAAAGCATTAGGCCTAGCCTTAGCTACACCTAAGTAAGCTCTCTTCTAGGGTTTTGGTTTGGTGGCCTTGCCATAGCAACACTATCAAACCCTAAACCTTCTTGTCCTGAGTTTAAGTCTTTCCAAGCCATTAGTTTCAATTCTATTGACTCCATTAACCCAAGGCACCAGTCTAGAAGTATAATCTTGAGCTTGTTTGTGCTTAAACTCTCTTTCAAAAATCCTTCTTTATTTTGAAACCCTAAACTACCCTAGCGCCTAGACTAACCCTGCCTTGTCGATGACATTTTGTCTTCTACTCAAATCTTTTGCTTGACTAAAAAAGATGTGCCAAGTCATCTCTTCATAGCCATAGAGGTTTCATCAGAAAGTTCATTTGTTGATTTGTCAAAACATCCACTTCTTGGCTAGCTAACCCTAACCCCAATAAAGAAGAATAATATAGGTGACGCCACACCTGATCTATTGTTTTCCCTAACGCTGTGACATTTATCACCTTTTGATAGATTTTGAGCCATTGATCACCCCTATAAACCCGCTTTGATAAAACTGCTGTCTCTTCAAAATAACTCACTAGGGCTTCACATCACCCTATTTTCAGCCTGTGACGCAGCTAAATATTATATATATGTGAGCAGATTTATAGTGCATTGCAATAATTGGGATTGATCAGATACATTGAATGCCTTTGTCTCTTTGTATTTATTGGAAGAAGTGATACAAACCATTTGTCTTTTGTTTAGTAATCATTGACTTTGTCAATAATTACATTTGATCATAGCTCATATATATGTTAAAGATAGTCATTGATGCTTTGAAGTACTAACCATCGCAAGCACATTTCAGTTTCATTTGTCTTGTCTCGCAAACAGTGCCATTCAAGGAAGATCTCCTTTGACTATCTCATTTTGGCGGTAATCTGTGAAAGGGAATCTCTACTCATCCAATAAACCTTTAGCCCTTCGTAAAACCGGATTACATAGGGACGCCTCCCTTGGATTAGCCATCCTAAATAGAAAGAGCTCTAACGAGGTGACAAAGGTGGGGAAGCCCCGCTACGCCAGCTTTGAAGCCTTGACTCAAGCTAACCTAAACCCTTCCCACAAACTCATACATAATCAATGACTACTCCGTGAAAGACCTCGGATATTCTTCATAAATGTCAAGGGATGACGCCTTTGACAGTTCGTGAGAGTTCGCGCCTGTAGAGAACCGGGACCGGGAGGAGGATTCGGTGTTGAGATCGCATTAAATCCATGTGAGTATAATTCTCCATGAGTTTTGTAGAGTACCACACAACGGGGATTAAGAAGGAACCTTACCTGCCTTGGCAATCCCAGCGTATCGGAGTGGACGAGAAATAACAGGACCATAGTCGGAGCAAAAGATGTGATGATACATGATCTGGGTTTGCCACTATTTTTGTGGACTGAGACTAATCGCATTGTTGTTTATATTCAGAACAAGAGTACCCGCACAGTCTTGGGGAAGTTGAAACATGAGGAGGTATTTATAGGTACCAAACCATATGTGATTCATCTTTGCATCTGGGCAGCATATGTTACGGTCATGTCCCTTCAGAGAAGAGGGAAAATATGGAACCCCACAAATGGATAAGGGAATACTTGTTGGCTACAGCGAGGCTTCCAAAGCCTACAAAATCTTTGTGCCAAAGACGCAGAAGATCATGGTGGCAAAGACGATACCAAGGAGGATGAGCCTTGAGGAGGTCCGGTGGATTTTACAACACGTACAAAGCGGACCAACCGTGGACAGTGGATTTGGGGTCAAAGATTGAGGGAGGCACATGGTCAAAGCACTGGATCACAAAGGGACACAAGGTACGGTGTGTACAAGTACAGTGTTCGTGAGGGATATCATGGACGAAGCTGATCGTATGAGGATCGATGAGGCGCTCCACAAGGGTAGTGTCACTAGGCCAATGACCTATGGGTACTGCAGTCCACGTACAAGGATTCCGGTGATAGGTAGCAACCTCCAGAGTGACATTCTGCATTGCGCTGCACTACCCCGAGAGGTTTGGGCATTTGGCATTGACGACGCCAGCCTATTGATGCAGCCTTCCATTTGGCGAGTAGGCTGTATAGCATGGAGGTGGTAAGAGGCCATGATGGAGGAATATGCCCCATTATGAAGAATGAACGATGTATCTGGAGGGTGGTACCCTAGACCGTAGGATAAAAGAGTGGTTGGATCCAAGTGGATCTACAAAGTCAAACATGCAAATGATGGAAGCGTGGAGAAATGCATAGAACGCTTCGTGGCCAAGGGGTTCTCACAACGAGAGGGAGTCGATTATGATGAGTATCTCTTGCCCCGCTGTGGAGACTTTTGCCCCAGTGGCTAGATATACCTCAATCCAAGCAGTTATATCTTTAGCAGCAAAGATGGGTTGGTGCATTCATCAGATGGACATGAAGATTTCTTTCCTCAATGGAGTTGTTGAGGAAAGTCTACATAGAGCAGCCTGAGGGATTTGAGGTTGGAGATAGGGAAACGCAAGTTTGCAAGTTGAGATGATCCTTGTATGGGCTCAAGCAGGCACCTTGGGCATTGTACTCGAGGATCGACAGTTACTTGAGAGAAATGGGATTTCAACAGAGCGAGGTTGATCTGAACCTGTATTTCCTTGCAGGTGAGGTGCCTCTCATACTAGTGTTATATGTTGATGATCTCTTTCTTACTAGAGATGAGCAACTGATTGCAGAGTGCAAAGGCAACCTTGCAGCAGAGTTTGATATGAAAGACCTTGGGTTGATGCATTACTTCCTTGGTCTAGATGTTTGGCAGACAGATGGGCGCTTCTTCGTAGGACAAGGGAAGTATGTTGTAGAGATATTGCACAGGTTCAGGATGATGGACTGCAGGCCCATGTCTACACCTCTAGTAACAAACTGGAGGAAGATCGATGCAGCAGATTTAGAGACAGTAGACCCCACTATCTATCGTTAGTTGATTGGGTCGCTCATGTATCTGGTCAACACCAGGCCAGATATCAGCTTTGCAGTAAACTCCCCGAGTCAATTCATGGTGGACCCTTGGAGAGTACATTGAATAGTTGTGAAGCATGTACTTCGCTACCTGAGAGGTACAATGGAGTACGGGTTGTTATATGAGCGCAGTGGTGGAGTGAGATTGGAAGGCTTTACAGATGTTGATTGGGCAGGATGTGCAGAGGACAGGAAGAGTACTTCGGGTTGTTGTTTTAGCATTGGATCGGGTATCATTTCCTGGTTTAGCGGGAAAAAGCATTCAGTGGCATTAAGCTCTGTTGAGGCAGAGTACATGGCTGCCTAAGTCACCGCATTCGACGCATTTTTGGGTTGAAAATCGAAATTCGCCGAATTTGAAGGCTTCTCGAACAAATTCGGTCTCTGTTCGACGAATCTCATGTTCAAATTGAACTCCAAACCGAAAAACTTCGCCTATAACCGCACGGGTTTGTTGAAACTCGACCCCGAAATGTGGCAGATTAAAAAAAACAAACCCTCGCTGGTTGCTTCGCGTGGTTTTCGTTTCTCCTGAATCTCGAACCGCCAGACGCTAGACTAGTTTTCTTTCGAGTTTTCTCTGTCGCGTGTGTAGACTCCAGAGCCCGACGTGGGTATTCTTCCTCCACCCGATTCTGGTTTTCTTCTTCCGCCCGACGTGGGTATTCTTACTCCACCCGATTCTGGTTTTCTTCTTCCACCCGACGCCAATACCCTTGCCTTCGTCGTCCGTGCTCAGTCCAGGCACAAATCGAGGGTTAGATTGCACAAATTGAAGGTTAAATTAGGACTCTAGCAATGACACAACTAATATATACCTCCGTCCGTGCTCAGTCCAGGCTATAGGGTTTTTTCCAAAAATATCTTTCGAACATAATACCCTATTGCAATGACAACTAATTTATAAGACAAGTTATTTTTATTATGCACAATTTAATGTATAAAAGGAAATCTCTATATCTTATATGATCATCGTGGCTACAGGATGTTAATTATGGTGCATTTAGTAATTGTTATCAATACCTTTACAGATAAAGAATATGTCCTTGTTTCAAATGAAATAATGTCATGATTTATATTTAAGTTGTTAGATGGTTTATTTTATAATGGAGGAATAATTTTTTCATTTTATTATATATATTCTTTAGTTTTCAAATTTTGTAGTATTTTGTAGTATGTCGAATTTATATCGAATTTTATTACGCAAATTTTCATGGTCGATTTTTTGTCGAACTTCAAAGTCGAGTTCGAATTCGAATTCGAACTCGAACCAGGTGACTTAGATGGCTGCTAGTTTGGTAGCATGTGAGGCATTGTGGTTAAGGAAGTTGCTCTTAGGATTGTTTGAGTAGGAGCTAGAGGCTATAGTGATTCACTGTGACAATCAAAGTTAGGCTCTCTGAGAATCATGTGTTTCATGATCATAGCAAGCACATTGATATTAGGTATCACTTCACCCAAGATTGTCTACAGAGAGGAGTTGTGAGGCTTGATTACATACAGACTGATGATCAAATGGCAGACATATTTACCAAGGCACTGAGCAGACATAAGTTCAAGAAGTTCAGAGATAAGATGGGGTTGGTGAAGAATCCCTTCCTCGTTAAGAGGGATTGTTGAGAAGAGTAACTCAGAGGGTCTTCTTCCATGTGTGGCTTCCTAGCATGGTAGACGACAACAAAACTTAGCCAAGTGGATGTGTTAATCTCTTTCCTAAAGTTTACTTAGGAAAAAGTCACTTAAATGTGTTATATTTTAATGTTGACTTATTGAGCACTTTTTATAAAGTTAAAAGTAAAAATAATTTAAGTGATGGTCTTTTAATCTTGGCCATCCATCTCATTGTGAGGATGAGGGTTGATCTCAGCCCTTAATCATTTTGGAGATAGGGTTTTCACTTGATCAATGGAGAAAAAGAAGTCGACTTGGTGGTTGGGGGAATTATTCACTTGAGAGAGGGCGATTTCCAAGTGAGAGAAAAAGATTGCTCAAGGGTTTGTTGAAGGAAGTTTGCAGAGAGGACGGAGGAAATTTTTCACAGGTGGATCGACTTCATCTTAGCATTTGCAGAGGTCGAAACTTCAGATCTAAAGAGAGTTATACAGGGTAACGTAGAGGTGACACATGTCGTCATACAATTGCAGAGGCTGGTTTGTTGGGCCGAATTTGTGTTGCTAGGTTTGATTTGGCTTGGAGAAGGCCATACAGGTGTCGGGAAGAAAAATCGTTGGGGTTTACTCGACCATAGTTGTAAATTGATTTGATCTGTAAGAGATTTATATATTTTCTGTTGCATTAATAAAATCCACAAACAAAAGAACGAGTTTTCCCACGTTGAGTTTTTCTTGGGGTTATTTACCCAAAAATATTTGTGTCTCTCATGTGATTTGATTGTTGTCACATTCTTCATCAATTTCTAGATTTATTTTTGTTGTGCATTATAATTATTGTGAAGAAAACCTAGTTGTAACTATAAATTACAAATGCAGAATATTTTTATATGAAAATCATTTTCTGGATATTTAAGATTGTGGAATTTCTTGTTCGTGAGAGCTGGGTTTTAGAGTTTTCACAAGGGTTACTAGCCACCATTGTAGCTAGTTGTTCAGTCGCCCTTCATCTAAATATTATGAGGAAACAGGGGGGATCCAATGAGGTTTTCTTGGAAAAAAATTAATATACTTTTTAAAATAGCACATTATCTTGCAAGAAAATGATATTGATACACATAAATGACATTTTAGAAGGAAACCTATGTTTATATTAACTCTCATAGATGATTACACTAAAATCCAAAACCAACCTTTATAAATGAGGCCATAAATCCAAAATCAACCTTCATATATGAGGCTATATGCGCCAAAATATAACATAAGCTAAAGCCTAATACATATCTATCTCATCTTCATCTTCATGAACAAAAATAGAACAAGATGTTTGTTCAGCAATGGATTATGAATAGGAAAAAAGGAGAGCTCCACTTCCACCTTCATCACCGAAACTATTAAAAGCAGTGAAAGGAGTTCCAAGTCTAAGGATTATGGATCCACATCCCCGTCTTTATGAGGCCCACTTGTATATTCTTTACCCCTACGAGAGACACAAGGCATAGGTTCAAATGCAAATAGACAAGATCCTTGGCCTTCTACGATCCCAATCCATTGTACTTCACAAAATGAATGAAAGCATAGGCGCTCCAGTTCCTTTCTGTTGATGAAGATCTTACCACTTGAGAGAATACAAGTGGCAAGATTTTGCAAATAGTCACCATTTGCCCCATCCACATTTCAATCAGGTTCATAATTCTAATATCATCCAAAGTTGATGGATCTAAAAAATCATCCATTCTAGCAACAAAGCTTCACCCACCTAGATTTGTAAAGAAGCAGGAAAAACAACCTTTGGAAAGCTTTCCTCCTTCCATTGGGCACCTCCCTATCCTTACGCAAGGCTTTCCACTTCCCGTTGCTTTTAGCAATGAGGTCTTTTATTATAAAATTTTGGATTCAAAGCATGTGCTAAAGTGTGCAATGGACTATTGAAATGGTTCCGCCTCTGAACAATGATGGACCTCACAAGCTCTCCAGAATCATCATCAACAAAATAAGAGGGAAAATCTTGTGAAATAATTTCCACAATTTTCTCAACCATGGCATCCATGCCATCGCCAACCTCTCCCAAGAAAGGTTTGTACGTGTCTTCTTGCCCAAGAAACTCAAATGCAGGTGACTTGAACTTGAGCATCTTGCTCCACCAATCCTCATCACAACCTACGCACCATAGTTCCCCTCTTTGAATATGCTTGTCTCCACTCAACCCCAAGTCACACCCACCACCATAGTCACTAATGCAAATTTCACCTCAACAAGTTGATGCAACATGATGAAGTTTGAGGCATATCTTATCTCAACATCTTTCAACAACTCTAATTTGGAGTATTTCCAATATATTGCATGCTCTATTATAGGAAATGCACAAACTACCCACATATCGATATCGAAAACTCACAGAAATGCCTCAGAAACTTCTTGAAAAATCCCAAGTGCCCATGAGGGGTGTGGGACCCATAGGAAGTCTAAAAAGACCTAATCTATGGAAAATGAAGACAAATTAACCTCTAATTTGTTTTTAAATCTACCTATAAATGAACCTATCATTCTTAGTTTCTTGCAAGATAATGTGTTATTTAAAAATATATATATATATATAGAGAGAGAGAGAGAGAGAGAGAGATACCACATTTCCCCCAACAAACCCATTTGAGGTGGCTTGCATTTCCAAGCATTCTTGTTTCCAAAACTAGTACACATTTCCACTTTTCATGCAACTTAGTGCATAAAACTATGTTAAAAATCTGACCTCAAACACTTAGTCAATAATAGATTTCAACCTCCTATAGTTATTCACCAATAAAGCAATGGAACAATATGCTATTTAGTGAAACTATGAGCAGAAATACAAGTGACTAAGCAATCTGAAAATATGGCAGTGGAAATATAAACGAACAGCAAACACATTCACCACATTTGACACAGAAAATTTAGGTAAAGCCTCTGGAAAAACCCACAACGGAAAAACCAGTCCCAGAGAGTATTCTTTATTGAGCTCACAGAGAAATGTTCAAAGATTACAGCAGCAATCTGCTACAGTATCAATTACACTGTGCTGAACTTACAAACTGTGCCTACAAATACATTTATTTCTGTGCCAAAAAACGTGCAAAATCAGCAACATAAATCTACCTCGAAAATTGTGCCAATATTCAGCAGTACGACCTGTATTGTACGGTCTTTACAGACAGCAGAAAATCCTTTGTATTTGTGCTCAGTAACAACACCCTTTTGTATGGACTGTATGGACCAAAACCCAGCAAACACAACACCTAGAAATCTGTGCCATCAGCAGCCTCGATTTCTATGCATACACAGTTGTACGGCACTCTTCAAATTCATACTGTACGGCCCCTTTCTCAGCTGTACAGACCAGCCTTTAATGTTGTACCAGTCTTGGGATGCGTTCCGTCTCTCCCTCTTGGAAAATGCACCCCTTCTCTTCTTGTCCTTCTCCTTTCTTCTTCAGCTCAAAACTCTCTCTTGGAAACTCTTGGAATTCGTGCCTCTTTGTCTCCCTCAAGCTCTCCTTGAAGTGTGCGCCCCACCTCTCCTCGAGTGCTCCTTTTTATTACTCATTAATGAGTAACTGCCCTAACCCTTGGTCTTCTAATGAGATAGATGGTCAAGATTAGATCTTTCCCTCTTGAGATCAACGGTCATGACTTAATTGTTCGTTGAGTTCACTTAAATCACTTAAGTGACCCACACACTCATAAAGTCACTTTTACCCATTAAACATTAAAAGGCTCAACTTGACTTTATAAAATCACTTTATAAACTCACTTAAGTGAGACATTTGCTCGGACTTCTGCCTAGGCACAATAAATTCAAAAGTACCTCCAAGCTACCAAAATCTAACACTCCCTCTTAGC
>SNQJ01S0039939.1:32356-54818 GCA_010110895.2 Picea sitchensis
TGACCGAACACCAAGCAACACACTTGTGCCAGAAGAGATACCCTCTAGATATAGGTACGCTAGTCCTTGAGAGAACACAATCCCACACCCATCTATTTCAAAAGACAACACAGAAGCAAGTTCACTGGCAGTTCGGAAACATATAATACCTCAGCCAACTCTAGATACCCTCTTGAATCCAGTTGGAATTTAACACTTACAACTCCCTTCACAGCTAGAACATGTCTCGTGCTAACCCCACATCCCACATAGTTGTCTAAGCCGATCTCTGAAAAACTGAGGAATATAGACCTCATCCCCGTCATGTGCCGAGAAGCCCCACTATCCAAGAACCATGCAAGAGTGCATGTACACCCTAGTCAACCAATGCTTGCAAGACAAGCCATCAAAAAAAACTCCTCCTCAAACTTTTTCGTGAACTCATTCACTTTTGTTGATGTTGTTGCCTCGGCATCCTTCTTGCTTCTCTTCTTGTTCAGACATTGGCCTACATAATGCCCCAACTTATGACATGCAAAGCATCTCACCTTGTGCATGTCCTTCTTCTCGCCATGAGAGGACTTCTCCCCTCCTATAGCTTTCTTGTCCTTCTTCTTTGCTAAGAGGGCAACATTCTCCTCCTTCTCCTCACCCTTTGATTGTCTGCTACAAAGAGCCCCCTCACAAGTCTCTTCCTATATGAAGTCATCCCACAATCTCTCCTAGTTGGGACCATAGTTTTAAAAACCGGAACCGATCGAGGGTCCAACAAAAACCGGTAATGAACCAATCAAACCGGTTTCAATGAACCAGTTTTTTAAAAAATACATAAAATATTTAAATTTTAACGAAAAATATATATTTTTCAAGATTTTAAATCATGTTTCCAAAGCATTAGAGACAATTAGAGACAAATATCCAAAGTATGCTCATGAATATATCAAAATGGCACCAAGTGCAATACATATCTAGAGATCGAAACATAAATACATGATCAAAGAGGCTCTAAATGACCTCTACAATAGCAAATAACATACTAACAAGAGTCAAGACTACAAGTCACTATCTCATTGATCAACATGATCAACGATCAATCATCACTACTGCTAGAAGTAGAAATGGCAGGAGCATCCTCGCCCTTGGCATCATCATCTGTCTCTGACTCAGACTCGAACTCAGTGTCAGACTCATCATCATCAAGGACATCTGTGACAATAGGCTCTGAAGTTGCACTAGTTGTTTATGATGGACCGAGACATGAGACTGGGACATCAGTATTAAACAGGTAATTCAGTGAACCAATTATAATTAATATTTTTAGTATAATTAAAAATTGTGTAAATATTCTCAAGTATAAAGACCCTAACTTTTAAAAACATTGAATTTTTAGTATAATTATAAATTATAAATTTCTTAATTTTAAAAACATTAAATCCTCCTCCCAACATTCAAGAGGCAATGCTCATTGGTTATTACTTTTCCATCAATATGTTAATAAGAGTAGATATTATTTAGGTAGTTCTTAGGTTAACTATGAATTCTGAGTGATCCTTAAATGAACGACTGACATTTGATCTTGTATGTGGGATCCTCCATACGCAGAATCATATGGCTTGAATGTATGTTTGAGATCGTTATCCTCGTTCATGTTGTTATTGAATTCTTTTCACCTTACGTTCATTTAGTAATGAGGAAGTTGGTTATCAAGCTTGTGTCCTCTATGGGAATATAATGCTTGGGAGAATGGGAGTGCTCTGCCACAGCGGTATTTTCCATCTTCTACGTCGTTGTAGCGTTGTGATATTGAGCTTTCGAGGTTTAGCGCGTTTCTAGTTCGCCTGCTTTCGCCTGTTATCCAAGACAATCTCATGTCCCGAAATGTTTGCTCATTGTCTCCTTTCTTATGACTATAGGGACCGAACCGGTCGGTTTATGACGGAACTGGCTGGTTTGGTAACGAACCGGCCGGTTCCGTACAAACCAGTGGGCTCCATCATAAACCGGTCGACCGATTCGAACCAGTCGGCCATGAAACCCGTAAAACCGACCGGTTCCGGTTTCGATTCACTGGTTTTTAAAACTATGGTTGGGACAGTTCTCCCTGGAGACAACACCTTTAACAAAGGTGTTCCACTTCTCTGAAAAACCATTCAAAGCAGTCCTAACTAGTTCTCCATCCAATATAACCTCTCCAACTGTGCCAAGTTCATCACGAACTTGAGTGATTCTAGTGAGATATGAGGACACTTTTTCAGTCTCGGTCATTTTTATGTTTCTCAACTTCTCTCACAATGCCATCTTTTGATTCTCATTGGAACTTTGGTATAGCTTGGTCAAAGATGCCCACATCATGAAGGAATTTGTTTCTCCTGCAACATGGGGAATAACATGGTCCTTGATTGCATCAAGAATAATCCTCTTGGCCTTCATGTTCTTCTTCTTGAACGCTGCCAAAAGAGTTGCCTCTATAGGAACAGTGACGGGATTTGTTTGTGTGTTGTTCACAATGTCCCATAACTCAGTTTCCTACAGCAACAAAACTAGCCTCTCCTTCCAAAAACTAAAGTTTGTTGCCCCATCCAACCTATCTTCGAACCTCAATCCAGTAGCCATGACCTTCTCAACTGCAACTCAGCTATTCCCCTTCTTTCTTCCAAGCAAAACCCCTCTGCACTCACTGCAAATCAAGTGCCAAATATCGTCTGCTGAACCTCAGAGCTCCTGCTCTGATACCATGTTAAAAATCTGACCTCAAACACTTAGTCAATAATAAATTTCAACCTCCTATAGTTATTCACCAATAAAGCAATGGAACCACATGTTATTTACTGAAACTATGAGCAGAAATACAAGTGACTAAGCAATCTGAAAATATTGCAACGGAAATATAAATGAACAGCAAACACATTCACCACATTTGACACAGAAAATTTAGATAAAGCCTCTGGAAAAACCCACAAGGGGAAAACCAGTCCCAAAGAGTATTCTTTATTGAGCTTACAGAGAAATGTTCAAAGATTTCATTTATTTTTGTGCCAAAAAACTCACAAAATCAGCAACATAAATCTACCTCGAAAATTGTGCCAATATTCAGCAGTATGGCCTATAATATACGATCTTTACAGGCAACAGAAACTCCTTTGTATTTGTGCTTAGTAACAACACTCTTTTGTACGAACTGTACGGACCAAAACTMAGCAAACACAGCACCTAGAAATTTGTGCCATCAGCAGCCTCAATTTGTGTGCATACACAGCTGTACGGCCCTCTTCAAATTTGTACTGTACAGCCCCTTTCTCAGCTATACAGACCAACATTTAATGGTGTATGTGTGCCCTCTCTCCCTCTTGGAAAATGCACCCCTTCTCTTGTTGTCCTTCTCCTTTCTCCTTCAGCTCAAAACTCTCTCTCTTGGAAACTCTTGGAATTCATGCCTCTTTGTTTCCGTCAAGCAACCCTTGGTCTTCCAATGAGATAGACGGTCAAGATTAGATCTTGACCTCTTGAAATCAACGGTCGTGACTTAATCGTTTGTTAAGTTCACTTAAATCACTTAAATGACCCACACACACATAAAGTCACTTTTACCCATTAAATATTAAAAGGCTCAACTTGTCTTTATAAAATCACTTTATAAACTCACTTAAGTGAGACATTTGCTTGGACTCCTACCTAGGCACAATAAATAAAGAAGTACCTCCAAGCTACCAAAATCTAACAAACTAGTGGTGGTTGGTGATGAATTTTATGATGTCCATAGCCTACCCTGTGAACCCCTTGATCCATGGAGTTTTACCCTCAAACTTGTCTAAAATAAGATTAAAACATAGTTTGGCCACTTGAAACCTTGAAGGAGTATGTTAATTTCCTTCACCAAATCCTATGAATAGGGAGACTAAACCACATTAAAAGGGACACCACAAACATAGATGGCCCTTGCCATTCTTGTCTTGCTTTCTTATCTCCCTTAAGCATTGAGCGTGTTCATTGTTCACCAATCTATTTTCTTGAGCTATGATTGGAGCTTTTGATGACTTTTCTTGAACCTACAACACGCTCCTCTTCTTTGCTTTATGGACAATCCTTGGCTCATTGCCAAGACCCAAGCAAGTATTGCTACCAATATTGTTTCTTCAATCTTTAAACCTTTGGGAATCCTTATGCTCTTCCTCGTATTGGGCTCTCACCCCCGGAGTTGATGTCTATGTACAAATGTCAACAACGGATCCCACTTCATGCAAAATATGAGCCTTCACTCTTGTGTAAGAACCTTTGAAAATGTTGTCTATTTTGTACAAATCGCTCTCCATTTGAATGAAACCCCACCRAGCATTTGTTTGAGCTTGATAACAATACTTCCAAAGAGGATAGTATTCATTTTGCTTGCTTGTTTTAGGGGGTCTAGGGACATGAGAAACACCACTTTGAGAATCCATTAATGCTACAAAAATAATAAAAAAAGCTACTCACTAAAGATAATGCTTTCCACAACCTTTTTCTTGCTGTCAACAAATCCCACTTCATGCAAAATATGAGCCTTCACTGTTGTGTAAGAACCTTTGAAAATGTTGTCTATTTTGTACAAATCGCTCTCCATTCGAATGAAACCCCACTGAGCATTTGTTTGAGCTTGATAATAACACTTCCAAAGAGGATAGTATTCATTTTGCTTGCTTGTTTTAGGGYGTCTAGGGACATGAGAAACACCACCTTGAGAATCCATTAATGCTACAAAAATAGTTAAAAAAGCTACTCACTAAAGATAATGTTCCCACAACCTTTTTCTTGCTGCCAACAACTGTCATCTTGCTGGAAATGCACTGAATCTTGCTCCCAACGATCCAAAAAACAAGTAAAATGTTTGTTGCTACTATAGGAAACCCGTGTTGAATAAAGTGTGGGGAATAATTCAGAAAAGGCTACTTGTAGGAAAAGAGAGGTTGTTAGGGTTTCTAGAGATTTTTCTTTTTTTCAAATGATTGTAAAAATTAATTCACTAGGTTTAGAAACAAATTAGAGGTTAATTTCTCTTTAATTTACATAGATTAGGGGCTTTTAGTGTTTCTATAGGTCCCACAGTCCTCATGGACACTTAGGTGAAGACTTTCCAGGTCCCAACAAGCTGCCAACTAGGTCTATCTTTGACCTCAAGTTGGCTCTAAGTTTCAACTGTCAAACAAGGGATTGCTGCTGTTTTATAACAGCAAACTGTTCAGGAACTTCTTTGTTGTTTTGTTACGGTTACATAGGCCATTTAGGTGCTCTAACATGTAGTTTTTGTCACTAAGATGTTAGCACGTGCATACCATAAATTATGTAACACACCTAGAGATCTTTATTGTTGAAATATTGTTGTTCTAAACACTAGCATACATGAAAATGAACACAGGGATTTTTGGTCAACATGACCCTGGATAAAACCCCCCCGGGGAAAACCAGTTTGGAATATGAGTGTATATATGTGGAGAATAGAAGGTAGAATACAACAAGTACAATAAACAAATGAACCTGATACAATAGCAACTTGACTCAAGCTGCAACACAAGTCCAAGAGGTAGAGATGCGCCCTAGGATGGTGCGCCCTCCTCACAAGTTGCCCAAACCACTGAACTGAAGCGCCCTAGCTCTTGGAAGCTCTGATGGAGAAACCCTCTCACACAACTCTGAATCTGTGTTGTAGCTCTCCACTGAAACTGTCCTCAAAGCAATCTAACCACTGCAAGTCCTCCCTGCTATCTTTGTACCCTCCTCCTCAAGTGTGCCCTCCTCCTAGCAAGAACAATCTCCACAAATAAATGACGGTCTAAGCCTCCTGGCTACCTCCATGAATGGGGGCGCCCAATCTTTCCTCACCCAATGCCTCCATTCTCATGCTCTTGCCCTTCTCCAAGCTCCTTTGGTGAACATACAAGTGAGAATGAGCCTCTCTTTGCCCTTTGCGCCCTTCTTGAACCTCCATAAGGAAACCTAAAGATTGGATGGATGAGATCATCCTATCTCATCTCCAATCTAAGGTTGAAATCTCTCCAAAAGAATCTCAACTCAAAACCCACTTTACTTAAGTTTTCATAGTTTCACTTTATGTCTCGCAATTCATCCACAAAGTGAATTAATAGTCATTTTAGGCTAAAATGACCAAATTTCACTTTTAATTTAAATCTCCTAAGTCAAAGTGAAATTAGACATAAAGTACATGGTACAAAGTATTTCCCTCTTGTGTTTAGAGGCTCACAAACACAAGGGGACCACTTTCCAAGGTACCCAAATCTCAACATTAGGTGGGCCTAGAAAACTTAACTAATGTGCTAAAACGTGCCAAATATGCACAGACCCATTTCAGGATGCATTTCCAAATCATGAAACGTGCTCAAAAAGTTTCAAGTGCATTTTGTACATGTTTCAACATTTATGGTTGCTTAGAGGTTCGAAACAAGGGGGGTGGGCGTTTTCTACAACATAGCTACCAACTATGATGGATGTACCATTATGAATCTATGTCTTTGCGTGGTTTTCACTCATTGAGTCCTAGTTGGGTCATTGATTTGTAGCTTTAATGGTTGTCATTTTGTTTTCCAAAGATGTATGAAGTCCTTTGTTTTAGTTGTTGTTGAGTCTCGAGTCTAGTGAATACCTTTGTTAAAATTCATCTTTTCATTTTGATTCATTGTCAATGGCCCCATGCCAGTTTACATTTTCAAAGAATCCAAGGTGGTTTCAAAATTCATATAAGTACTAGGTCAATTGGGCCTTTCCTCATCAATCTAGTCAAAGTTCAAATCCTTTCAGAATAAACCATATTGATAGCTATTATAAGTAAAAGAAAAACTTAAAAAGACACTTATACTGTTTGGTAAAATTCTATGTTATAATAGTGATATTTTACATACAGTTTTATATTAATAATAGTTTTATGCATATTAATAATAGGCCCTTATTGTTAGAAGTATGTATTAATGGTCACACATGTTTTAAAGAGCTCCCTAACACATACAATTCCCCCATTTTTCCCCATTTTTTGTTTTTTTAAATATATATTAATGTCACTCTCACCCTGTTGTTCCCTGCAAATTTAGGTGCAACTTCTATCCATTTCAAACACCCATAACCACATTCCAAATTCGCACATTCTAGAAACATTTTAAACTGAACCTTTAAATCTTTGTCATGTACTTATATCATTTTTTAAGTCAGTAATATTTCATTAGTAGGAACACTTGGGTTTTTAATTTCTATTGAATCTGTAAAGGTCTCTTGTCCACAATTTGTTCCTTGACTTCTTAAATAATTCTCGATTCAATGGGTCAATAGATGTCTCTTTGTCAACCTTTGGAATTGATATTTCCTTTTGCTTCAATCACTTAACTACAGTAAAGAAAGATTTGATTTTGTTTTCTTAGACAAACAATTTCCTTATCTTTTTCTTATAAAACCTTGTCAAAAAATTTCTTGAGATCTCAATTCTTTTACTGTGACTCCTAATCATATGGCTGATATCTTGCTACTTCATGTTTAATCTATCAACTTCTCTAGCAATAGACCTATTTTTAGTTTGGATATCAATATTTTTTTAAGGATTCCTTAAGAAATTCATTATGAGTTCCGTCAATTCTTCATGCAATTGTTCACACTAGTCCCTAAACATTTTTCGTCATTGATGTCATAGTTGCCAAGACTTCTTTAAGGGCACCCTTACATGAAGACCTTTATGATAAGTGGGCATACTAAGTGTGAGGTTCCCATGAAAATAATGATATCCACATCTTTTCTTTTTCTTGTGAAAGGATCACCTTTGTAACCTTTAAATATAATCATCTATTCTCAATACAAGCTAGTACCATAATTGTTTTTGATAATAATATAGCTTATATATATTATATAATATCTTGTCTATACCTTGTATAATATAAGATATGTTTATCTTTTAGTACATGTATATCATATAATTAATCTTTACTCGTTGCAGCGTAATAATTTGGGAGTCACAACTTATTATTGTTTCATGATAGTATTTGCAATGGCGCAACATCTTTATTCCTCCTGTAACAACAACCTTAGATGCCAGATTACACTGCTACAACAACACATTTCTCCTGCAACAATTGTCACACAAATTGTTTCTTTGTCAAATGTGAGATGTGCATCTGCGATTAATGACCTTAATGCATTCTACAATGATTAATCGACAATTAATTCACCCAAAACTTGTCTTCCCATGTATTCTAGACTTGAGGTGCACAATCTGAGATCATAATCCATGAAAAATATTAATGAAGGATTGTGATGGTCAACACGGTCTTTGACTGACATTTCCTATAGTGATTTAGCTTGTTGGTTTGGATTTCATTGGCTAGTTTTTATAGTGCACGGTGGCATTCACAATTGCAGAAGCAATTTATTTCCCCTCTATTAAGAGTATCATCATATTCTTTTCGTCTAGCACAACCCAAAATACAATTTATGCTTGCCATTGCTCGCCTTTTACACACTTGATCAGTGTATTTTAGACTGTGTTTATAATTAAATTTGACCATAGTGATGTTGGTAAGTTATGCTTATGGTGGATGATAAGTGTCAAAACATGGGCACCCTTCCTTAACTCTCCATGTGGTGCTGATTAAACAGAAGATATACTGTTCTGAAATTATCCTACCTTATGTGCCCTCCATGCAGTGTTGACACAACTCAAGTTAAGCGAACCTTCCCAAAATAATTTGGCTGTCTAATAATATCATCCTCCTCATGAAGAAGTCACCCTCTCTTGCCAATAATAGATGATGAGTCATCGACTGAAAATAAAACTGTAATGTCCCTTTCCAAATGACTACACGGAGCATGACGGATTAGCCTATACACTCTCCCCATAGGCTATAATCAGTGGGAAAGGGAAGATTATGAAAATTAATTGATGTCACTAGCTTATTAAAGCTAAATCCTAAAGTTACATTAGTTAATTAAAATAAGGTTATAAAGTGACTATGATTAATAGAGAAAATAACCTTAGACGTCACTTTAATAATTGTAAGTAATCGGGCCAACTATTTTATATACCATTATTCATCATCGGGATCATTTCCGCACAACTTGCCTTTGATTCCGTTGCATTCCGACGATTTCCATAAAACGGGGTTATTATTGGGCATATTTTAATTAATTACACTAAAGGTACTATTTGGAGCTTGTTTCTTGGAGAAATACCTTAGTGTAATAGCTCGTTGGAACCGGGGTGAAAATATCTACAGGATGAGATGATGAAAAGTGACTTTCAATGGCAGGAGAAGTCGTAAAGGCAAATTAATCACTTTCTGGGGTTAAAAAGGTAAATAAATTAATAAAGTGATCTTAGGGAAAATATTAAAAGATGAATTAAAAGTCACTTTAGGAGGAAAAAGGTGAGGGGTATAAAGAAGAGATAGGGCCCATTTCCTCTCATTATGCATGTTATGTTTTTGACTTGAGATTATGGGGAGCTCAATGAGCTTTGGAGGCTTAGGGTTTGGAATAAAACACTAGATCTAGTTTCAATGGTGAGAGATCCACTCTAGCTAGAGGGTTTGGTTTCAGTGGGGAGATCTCACTCTAGCCAAATATTCTACAGGTGTTCTTCTACAGGAATTGGAGTTACCATTACATTCTTTTGTGCCACGAATCTGTTGTTGGCAGGGCGAATTATTTCGTGGACGGTGCACTCTTTGTATGCCATCTACAAATCTAAGCCAAATCTTATATGCTATCATTGGGGCGTGAAGTATACTCACTAGGGCGACTCTTTGTGGGAGATTCGAGTCCATTCTACCAGCAAAACTACTTGTACTTCAGCCTGGGCGATTTTATAGAGAGCAGGGCAAATTGATGGTTGGTGAGGCACATTACAGTGGCAGTTTTTATTCTACTTTGAGAAGAGACTTACTCCCTGTTATCCCCGCTTTTTAGGGATAACTAGGAGATCATGTCTCGAGGCCCACAGGTCCTAGACATGGAGTACCGAGAGCAGGATTGACCTGAGCATGGCCTTGAAGGGCCCATCCTTTTCTTCTTCCATCTGATTCGTCTTGTCAGCGTGACGTATCATCACCATTAGCTTGGTCACATGTCGAGGAAGAGGTTCTATGCTTACTTTCAGGTGGTGATCGGGTCTAGTTATCATGGTATGTATCACTTTGATCATTATAACCTTCTGACATAATAGCTATCGGGAGTTCCTTTTATCTCCTAACAAAACGCCCCGGATCTTACATTTGCCCACTTGACCATGCTTAGGGGAATTGTGAGGGGTACCCTAAGCGACTATACCCATATAGGTTTTTGGTTGCTGCTTGGGGAATTTACAGAAAGAGCCATCGTCACGCTCCCATCCCACTTGCTTTTCTTCATCTTATCTCATCGGCTATCCCATTCCTTAGGGCATGGGGAGTTTGACCTATTGTAGGATTGCACCTTATCTAAATTGGAAGAGGAAGGGGCTAAAGGCCCGAGGGAAAGGTAAGCGGTGGTAAAAAACAAAGCCTAGGAAATAAAACTTCTCAGGGTGCTTTACATACGAAGGATCCAGAAGAGGCGGTAAAACCTCTGGAGACAGGAGAAATAAGGGACAGGAAAATAGCAAAACAAGACCCTGGCGTCGAGGGATGGGGAGTCTCATCCGCGAGCCAACCTAATGGGGTCCATGGGTACCCTAACCTTGATTGTAACATTGCCACCATCACAGTTACCATGGAATTGACCTTTACAGTTTGCATAGCCAAGAAGGGTCTCATCAGTGAGCCTTCTCATCTCGTGAGAGAGGTACTTGTGGGTGGCAGTTTATGCATTTCTGGTCACCGTGCCAAGGCGGTGTCCCCTAGTTAGTTCTTGAATGAAAAGGAGAGAAAAAGCAAATAAAGAGAATAAAGCAAAGAAAAGAATAAAGGCAAAGTGGGCTTGGAAAAATGCATCACCAATTATTTCGCCTTCTAAAGGCACCACGAATTTAACATTTATACATCCTTGGCCCCTCTTGCACCACATGTTGGACCATCCCTAGCCATCCACCCTACTTGTTGGATGGGAGATACTCCCACGGAAACTTTCCTTTCTTGTGGACACTATAGCCCAATGGGGACGTCTTATCTTTTTTTCTCCAATCTTGTATTAAAGGTTTTTGTAACGTCTTTGAGCTATTTACAGTGTATTGGGGTTTTATACATATGTTTAATAGCCAGTGATGATGATATGTGATTGAAATTTCTTTGATCCCTGTGATTGATGAGCCCTTGGAGGACATAGCTTCTAATGTGCAGGACCATGCCCGTGGACAGGTACATATGGTGGAGACTTACATGGGAGATGTTTAGTTCGGACTTCCATAGGGCTAAAGAGCCCACCAGTTGGATGTTGAGACCCTTGAGTGAGCGGGATGGAATGGATCGAGGCCTTTGCATCGGAGAGAAGAGGAAGTCCCATCGAGGGCACTTTGGCTACATTTGGACCTGGGGGATTGACCCACGGTGGAGCGTTGGCTCCGGTATTGAGGACATCCGCTACCGGGGAGCTTGTGACATCATCATGAGCATATGGCGGATGGACAGGGTTGTTAGCACGTGTGGCATCTTGTAACAACCCAAGGATGGCTAACGTTTGGCTTCTTGATGCTGCACTGGCCCTAGAAAGGGCTAGCGTCTCCCTCGGAGGGGCTTGGCGTCTCACCTTTTGCTCATTTAAGGTTTTACTTGTTTATTGTAAAACGACTATAATTTTGTTATTATAGCCTTGTCGACCTTTGCCCTTGACCTAAAGTAAAGTAGGTCATTGATACACTACCTATACTTTAGGGTTTTGACTCTCATTTTAGCATCAATTTTCACTCACTCCCACTCCTGCATTGAGAGTCCCCTGATTTTAAGCGCCCTATTGGGGTTTTAGGCTGAACTAAAGTGATCGCTTGTTGAAGGAAGAGATTTTTTGGCATTTATGGTGTTTCTCTTGAGAGGAAGATATTACGACTGGGGTTTGCATGGTTATTTCTTCATGAATTAGCAGAGGTGTTTCTTACATAGGAAACTTCTTATTGTATGGTTGTAGTTTAGATTTCTTGCATATTGCCGCATAAATTTGTTGGAGGATGAAAACCCTAGGTGACAAGCACACAAGTGAGTCCTTGTCTCATGTCCCCGATGAAACCTTGACCATTGCTGAAAGGAGGGAAGGCTGTGGCCTCCTTGTTTCTCAACTATGCTAGAGGTACCTTTTAGAATCCAAGAGGGGGAAGACATTTGGACCTAGGTTATCTATACTTAGGGTCGTTTTTCCTTTAGGGTTGATGAAAGAGCCTTGTTGTAGCAACAGTCTTCCTCATTAAGCCTTCTTGTCTTGATTTGTGCTTCATTTGAGCTAGCCGTTTTTCCATTGAGTTAAGGAATGAGGAGAGAGCACTGAGGCCTATTTCTCCTACACCATGGTGAGCCTCTCCCCTAGGGTTTTTGTCTTTGAGTCCTTGCTTTGCTTGACACACCTTGAGGTTACCTCTGGTCCTTTGAAATCTCATCTCCTTCAACTTTGTGTTCTTCACCTATGACTACATTAACCCTAAGGCAGTCAAGACCTGTTGAGTAGGGCTTTGATCCAAACACTCCTCAAAACTTGGACGACCCTATAGCGCATAACCCTCACCTGCAACCTAAGTTCGTCATATTATTTCATCTCAATGCGATAGCGTTTTGCTTGCCAGGCAATTGAATGGTTGTTGAAGGCGTTGAGTGAGTTAAGAAGTGCTTTGTTATATCGAATGTTGTATCATTATAGTATTTGTGTTGAAATTAACATTCACTATTGCTATTTTACTGCAAACTTATTGACTTGATTGACATTTACCTTTAAGCTGCTCCATATTGAGATACAGATGGTCTTTGTAGCGAATCTCATCATTATGCCAAGATTACCTCTAAAGATTACTGCGTATCGGTTTCCTTGTTGTATTGTCTTAAGCGGGTGCTTTTCTTTTCTTTGGTTATGCTATTTATTGGTTATTGCATAGGGACGGCTGATTGGCGGTGATGTCACAGAAAGGGGGAACTTGTCCTTGTCCTACTATCCTTTGCCATTTCAAAGCCCCAGGTCACCGGAGACATCTCACCTTGGCCTACCTCCCTAAAGAACTTCCATCATTGGTGACATTGGAGTTATAGGTTCACATTAAAACTTTGTTTGGCCCTCTACCTTGTAGCCTTTATCCTAGCTACAAAGCGTGTGATAACTTTTGGCGTTGTTGTCGGGGATCATTGAGTCAATTCTCCTCAAGCGACAAATCTTTTCGGCAAGCCTTGCCGAGGAGACCTATCTTACAAGCTTATTTGGTGACTCCACTAGGGTGTTTCCCTTTTCTTTGATGGTTACAGAAAACTATCGTAGAACTCCAACCGATGTGAAGCCAACAATGAAACCACAATGGGATCCTAAGATTACAAGCCTTTAGACATGAATAACATCTCGGGTACCCTCAACAAATGCCCTTTAGATACATAAATTTGCTCCCTGGATTTTGTGGTGGTGATAGAGAAAGAACTGACTATCATATAGAGAATTTAGGAACTTCTTCCTATCCTACCCTGTCGATGATTATGTTGAAGATGTGGTCATGAATATTTTCTTTGCCACACTTTTTTACAATGCCAAAGAATGGTATGACAACCTCCCGATATAACATCCCGCAACTATGGAGCAATTTGAAAACCTTTCGAGAAGATAGGAATTATCAATCGAGGAAGACATCCCGATTACTTTAAAGAACTTGAGCATGAAGCAAGCTAAGGATGGCCTCCGGAGACTTCGGGGATAGATTTGAGAACTATATCAAATTCCTGAAGAGTCATCGGTAGTTTTGGATACCTGAGTTTCCCTCTTAATGATATAGCCCCAAGGATGCTCGTTGAAGCTTATTACATGGTTGTAGTGATTGAGGATAAGATCTCCTCGTTTGATGTAGGATGCCTCTTTACCTTAAGTGCTCTCAATGGAGAGATTTTGTTTACCCTTGAGAACTTCACCATCGATTTCCAAGAAGAACAAAATACGGTCGGCGAGGGATTGTTGAGAGCCTTGTGATTGTGAGGGAGTAGGAATTAATGGTGAAGTATCAACATGCCCTCTTCCTCTTGATGGAAGCAATCCACAAACCTTCTCCACCTGCACAACAACAAGCGTTAAAGGTTAGTTTCTTTCCTTTTCAAGATTTTGATGATACCTTATTCCATGATTGAGAGTGATGGGAAATGGAATCCCCGAGATGAGAGCATCTTTCCTTGCTGCATGACCAAGGAAGAAAGGGCTACTCATGAGGATAAGACAGTAGTGCATGTTGAAGATACCCAAGACCTCAAAGCTCGCACAAAGAAAAAGTAAGTTGCCCTCCTCTCCAAGACTGACGGATGTAGTTGGAAAGAAGGAGATGGGTGAGCTTTTAGATGTTTTAACTTCCCCGTGTTATGATACTGTTACTGACATAGCTGATTTTGATAATTTCATACATGTTGGGAGGCGTAGGTGGGATCGTTCGGATTTATGATATGGATCTTATCTATGACGCAAAGAGTCGTCCAAGTGGTAACCTTTCAATTATCCACCGTGGGGCTCTTGACCCGATTGTGGCAACAGGAGATGAGATTCTTACCGTGCTCCCCAAACGCAAGGATGACTTGATGCTATGGCGTTTCCCTACGGCCATTTTCGGCCATACCTTGAGGACTTTGATGGAATTTCCCTCACGGGCATTTGGAGTTATTCTATGAAGATGATTATCAATCACCCGTTTGTGCTCAAGAAGGATTTAAATAGCGGGGAGTAAGGCGTTGTTTGCCTAAATTCTGTGACCTTTTTCCAATACCTTTATTACCTGTATTTGTATCGGTTCGGGATGGTTGGGAATCATACTTTTGCATGGAACTTCTCACGAAAGGCAAACCCTGGAGTCCAGGGGTTGGTTGAATATTACAAGCTTAAATTTATCATATCAGTTTTTCAACTCTCCCTTGAGAATTTTCCAGTCGACTGATACATCCTTGTCAATCCCATCCCAGACTTCAAAGAGGTAAGCGTCCTAGGTAGCCGATTATTACGCACCTTTTGAGTCGGTCATTACGAGACCTCGGGCTTTTCTTGACCCTTTCTTGAAGTGGATTGGATACTTTCCTCGGTAGCAAAGAGATTTATCCCACTCCCACCATACTCCATGGGTTAGGCTGTGGGACTCGGTGATGCGTGTATATTCTAACTCGCACGATGACATTTTTTCTTGACTTATCACTATTTTCGTTTATGATGAACCACAAAGGCAAGTATCATGGAGCGTTGCTGGATTAGCGAAGCTGCCCGGTGGATTTGACTACATGAACATCGTACATTAGCGGTAAGTAAAGTGGCGGTACTGCTTTGTAAAGCATGTTGATTGTTTTATTTTGGTATATATATATATATCTATATGTATCTCTTTGTAGCATTACCACCCCAATTTTTTTACTAATACTTCTATCGAGATTGAAGCGGTCGCGGTTATGCGAGGAGAGATCTTTGAAGGTTCTCATCGCTCTGGTGAGCACATGTCCACGAGTTGGAGCGAGATGTTATCCATGTCACCGAGGCCCGCGGGTCCTAGACATGTGGAGTCACCGACGAGGTTGACTTGAGTATGGCCCTTGAAGGCCCATCCTTTCTTCTTCCATCGACCCGTCTTGTCAGCGGCGACAACATCCATCACCATTGGCTTGGTCTGTATTAGAGAGGTTCTTGCTCCATGAGGTGAATTGGTCCAGGTATCATGGTATGTGTCACTTTGATCAGTGAAACCTTTAAATATATGCATCGGTTCCTTTTATCTCTAACAAGCGCTTGGATCTTGTTTGACCTACTTGACCATGCTTGGGGGGTGTGAGGGGAGCCCTGAAGCCTGTTGCCCATAGGTTTGGTTTTGCCAGCGGGAATTCTGAAAACCATCATCCCGCTCCCCATCCTTGCTTCCAACTTGTTTCATCTTATCTCCCACTTATCCCACATTTCCCTTGTCCGGGCATTGGGTTCACCTATTTGTAGGATTGCACCTTATCTCATGGGAAGAAGGGGCTAAAAGGCCAGGGGGTAAAAGCAGATGGTAAAAACAAAGCCTAGAAATAGAAACCACCGAGAGATGCGCTTCGATCCGGGGATCCAGAGAAATGATAAAAGCCTCTAAACCCAGAAATAGGACCCAGAAAATAACAAAACAGGACCTAACCAAGAGGATAGGATGTCTCATCGCGAGCCGACCTATTAGGTCCATGGGTACCTAGGTGTATGACATTGCCACCATCTAGACACCAAACCAGGGCAGTGACATATGGTTGCATGGCCAAGGGAAAGGGGGTCTCATCGAGCCAACCTTCTCATCTACATTAGCAGAATTACTTACTTGTGGGTGGCGGCGACTTTTGGTCACCGTGCCAAGGCGGTGTCCCCTAGTTAGTTCTTGAATAAAAGAAAGAAGAAAAATAAAATAAAAGAATAAAGGCAAAGAATGGGCTTGGAAAAATGCATCCATAGCTTGGTCTGTTCATGTACAAAGGCACCCACGGGTAACATTTATGCATCCTTGGCCCTCACTTGCACCCACATGTTTGGACATCCCCTAGCGCATACCTCACTTACATGGCTTGGATGAAGTCTTCTGGAAACTTTCCTTTTCTTGTGGACACTAATAGCCCAATGGGGCGTCTTGTCTTTTTCTCCAACCTTGTATTGTAGGTTTTTGTAGCGTCTTTGAGCTATTGAGGCTGATGTATTATTAGGGGTTTTATGCATATGTTTTAATAGTATTGATGATGAGATGTGATTGACATTGCTATGATCTACGTGGCCCGATGAGCCCATGGAGGCATGGCTTTTGATGTCTTGAGGACCATGCTCGACGGACATTTACCATTTGGACCGGTACACAGTGGGAGATGATCAGTTCGGGCGTCCATGGGGCTAAAGAGCCCACCGGATGGATGCTAAGACCCAACAGGGGGGCGAAGACAGATCAGAGGGTTTGCACAAGAGAAGAGAAGGACGCTCCAAAGAGGCACCTTGGCAGAGCCTTAACTAAGGGGGATGAGCCCTCTCCACAAGAACGTCGGCCTTGGAAGGCCCAAGACGTCACACATGATGATCATGACATCATCCAACATCATGAACGTCTTGGGAGGCATATTAGGCAGTAGTGGCATGTGTGGAAGCTTGGAGAAACCCAAGGAGGGATAACGTTTTGCTTTTGGATGCTTCACTGGCCCTAGAAAGGGCTAACATCTCCCTCAAGGGGCTTGACGTCCCTCTTTATGAAATTAGGGGTTTAGCATTTAATGTAAAAGCGGTATGATTTTGACATTATAGCCTTGTCGACCTTGCAATTAAAAGAGTAAAATTAGGTCATTGTTACACTATATATTGGGGTTTTGACTCTCATTTTAGCATCAATTTTCACTTACTCATAGTGAGGTCTGATTTTTAAGTGCCCTATTGGGGTTTTTGGATGAACTAAGTGATGCGCACTTGCTAAAGGAAAAGATTTTTGGCATTTATGGTGTTTCTCTTGAAGGAGTGTATAGGGTTTACATGGTTATTTCTTCATAGATTATGCGTGTTTCTTCTACAAAACTTCTTATTGAATGGTTGTATTGTTATTTATTGCATTTATTGTTATGATTTGCTGAATAAGCCCTAAGTGACATGCACAGATTTTAGGTCCTTGTCTCATGTCCCACGATAGAGAAGCTTCAACCGACATTGAGAGAAAGAGAGCCTAGGTAGCTACACTCCTTGTTTCTCTTTCCTGTGCTAGCGGTACCTTTTAGAATCCAAGAGGAAGAAAAGACGTCCTAGTCCTAGGTTATATACACTTAGGGCCGTTTTTTCTTTAGGGATGATGAAAGAGCCTTGTTGTAGAAATACTCTCCCTCATTAAGCCTTCTTGTCTTGATTTTGTGCTTCATCAGGCTAGTGATGGTTTGCCGAGAAGGGAGGGAGGCAAGAGGCCTTGCTTTTTGCAACAGGGTGAGCCTCTCTCCCTAGGGTTTGTCTTTGAGGCCCTGCTTTATGACACCAGAAATTTTTCCCTCTAGTCTTTTGAAATCTCATCTCCTTCAGCACATGTGTCCTTCACTTGTGACTCCATTTCTACCCTAAGGCACTAATCCAAAACCTCAGTGATTGAAGTAGGGCTTTGATAAACACTTTCAATACCTTTGAATTTAACCCTAACTGCACTAACCCTACCCTACTAACCCTAAGTTGTTGATGTCACTATTGGTTATTTCATCTCTCAGCCTTGGCTTGACGTTTTACTTACTATGAAGCAATTGAATGGTTGTTGAGAAGGCATGAATTGGAGGTTAAAGTGATTTGTTATATTGAATGTTGTATCATTCTAGTATTTATTGATAACGTGCACGCTATTGCTATTTTGTAAACATTGACTTCATCAACTTGTTTTACCTTTAAACTGCTCATATTGAATACCAGATAGTCTTTAATATATATGGAGTACTAATCAAAGGTGCGATGTCAGTTTCCTTGTTGTATTGTCTCGAGCAAGTGCTTTTCTTTCTTTGGTTATACCTTATTGTTGGCTGTTTAATTGGGACTATCTAATTGAGTTAAGAAGTGATTTGTTATATTGAATGTTGTATCATTCTAGTATTTATTGGTGAAGTAACATTACTGCTATTGCTATTTTGTAAACATTGACTTCATCAACATTTACCTTTAAACTGCTCATATTGAATACCAGATAGTCTTTAATATATATGAAGTACTAATCAAAGATTGCACGTGTCAGTTTCCTTGTTGTATTGTCTCAAGCAGGTGCTTTTCTTTTCTTTGGTTATACCTTATTATTGGCTGTTTAACCAGGACTATCTGATTGGTGGTGATCTGTGAAAGGGGGAACTTGTCCTTGTCCTACTATCCTTTGCCCTTTCAAAACCCCAGGTCACCGGGGACGTCTCCCTTGGGCCTAGCCTCCCTAAAGAGAAAGAACCTTCCCATCGTGGTGACATTGGGTGGGATAGGTTCATGTTACGCCAGTTTGGCCCTCTACCTTATAGCCTTTTATCCTAGCTACAAACTGTGCGATAACACTCCCTATAGCTGGGCGACTTCCTAAATTAGTAGAGTGTCAAATTACCTTGAGAAATTGCAGCAAAATTATGACAGCAGATCGTGGGCATGATACAAGGGCGCTAATCCTCATCTTGGAACCCTTAGTTCGTGTGAACAAATTCACTGTTTGGAACAGCTAGCTCATGGGTTATCATGGAGGGGTTAATGCTGTTCGTTTTATTTGTTTGGGAGCCATTTCAGCCGTCCAATACAGCCACCATATCTCTGTGTTCATTTCTGGAAATTACCTTGGCAGTCACTCTTCTATTATATAAATAAAGTCAAGGATTATAAAGGTATTTTGGTGCATTTTTTATCTCTCTTAGTGTCTTTCCTATGATGCATTTTTGTGTATTCATGACAAATTATATGTTGTCTTAAACAATCAAATACATCAGAAATATATGTATAAATGCAATCTACAGCAAGAGCACACAAACTGTTTGACATAATGATTCAATGAGAAATGCTAATATGCACATACCAGAACTCATATAGATATAACAGCAGAACTTGATGGAGTTATAAGGAAGTAGAAACCTTTTCAAATGACTCCCTAAACACCACAGAAACCTTCCATGAGTCGGCACAGCCAGAAGAGTCCATTTGACAAGGAAAACTAAGTCTGACATCTAATTGTTTGACGAAATTTCCCAAAAGAAGATATGCAGAGTTCTTCATCAATTTAATTGGGAATCTTACAGTGGTATCAGAGCGAAGATTCCTCCCCGCCTGAGGGGTCTTCAATAAGGGGAAAGATTTATGATTGCAAGTTGAACAGTGGAACTTATTTTCAGTGGTCTAGGAGGATGTATATCCCAGAAAATCTTAGGGTAAAATTCTTGCAAGACTTGCAAGAAACAATAGAGCAGAATAAGAAGGAATTCGCAGCATTAAAAGAGCAGATGTCAGAACAACATAAAAAGATTGCAGCAGACAATGAGAGGAGAAGATCAGAATGGTATGAAAAACAACATAAGAAGATTGCAGCAGACAATGAGAGAAGAAGATCAGAATGGCATAAAAAACAACATAAGAAGATTGCAGCAGACAAAGAGAGAAGAAAATCAGAATGGTACGAAGGGTTACAGAGGAGAGAGGCAGCTATGAAAAAGAAAGAGGAAAACAGATCCAAAGCAGCCATGGCAGTGGAGATGTCATTGCAGGTTAGTGGGTTGACAGGGCCACAGATTGACTCCAGGAATGAGCATACTGAGGATGTGTATGATGATGATGACAGGATAGCAGCATTGGACACACCATCAGAGGGCCGTGACATTAGCACATGTGGTGGACAGGAGAATAGCACATCAGATCATGAGGAGGAAATAGCATCTTCGTCCTGTGATGAGGGTCAGGATGATTTGGGTGTGGATACACCTAAGGGCGATGGAGCATTGACACAGGGTGAGTCATCTTTGGAGCAGGGACTCACCTTACAGGATGTGCATATGGGTGATGATCAGAGTAGTGCAACGGATGTCGGTGAGTATGTTGATGAGGGTTCCACATTTGATCCTAGGAGCAGTACTGGTGAGTCGGTATGTCAGCATGGTAGAGATGTAGGCTCATATGAGTCACATTATTTGGTAGGGCAGCTGAAAGTTAGAGAGGATATGACCGCAGTGGCCATGAGACACATAGATGATACACAAGCATTGGTGGCTAAGTATTGTTGGAGAGCCGCAGTGGCACAGGATAGTTTGGGAGGAGAGTTTTCCATTACGGATTTCTAGACACTCACAAAGGGAGTGACAGTGATGAAGTCCAATTACCACCATCTCCTTAGGGATAGAGATTACCGTCTGGCGATTGGTGAGAAGTACCATGGGGCGTTGAAGGAGAAAGAGAATGAGGTGGACAGACTTACTCATGAGTTGGTAAGCACACAGGGACTCTTGAAGAGCACACAAATGGCCCTTCAGAGATCAGAGTCGAGTAGAGCGGCTCCTTGAGGAGTCAAGTCGGGTATCCACTAGATCTATCTCAGTGGGGAGTCAGTCATTTGCATCAGCCATATCACAAGGAGATGTTAGCGACATGGATGATTTGTTGGAGGCGTCTCGTGAGTTGGAGAGGCACTCAGGATCAGAGATTATTATGGAGGGACGTAACCCAAAGACAATTGAGGGTGTTCATGTGTCACAGGAGCCACCATTATTAGAGAGCTCTGAGACAATTGAGCATACACATGCGGATTCTAGAGCCAGGGACAGTTCAGATGAGGACACATCTATGTGGGATCCAGGATTAGACGACACTAGTGATGAGGATACTTCCATTCAGGGTCAGGAGCCAGTTGACACTCAAGGATTGAGAGATACAGTGATACAGTCGGGACACAAGACAGTGTTAGGGGTTCCAGGATCTACAATGGTACGCAGTATCCATAGTTACACGATGTTATCGAGAGGTACAGTGGTTGATAGAGATGACAGAGCAGTGAGCAGGGTTGACCATCAGTTGCATGAGACATTTGTAGTGATTGGCAGAGGCATGAGAGATGATGGAGCGAGCACCACACATAGAGGAGATGGGTACCAAGTAGTGGGAGACAACAAACACGCGGCAACACAGGCACATAGGCATTCTTACAGCAGGTTGTCACTTAGGCCATCTATGTCGACCTTCTTGGATACACCACAGCGAGGTCAATCAAAATCAGAGAGTATCTTTGAGGTGTATAGGAGGGAGTATGAGGCTTTGAGTGATAGTTTTCGCAGTGTTGTATCATTAGGAGATTATTGTTGCATTAAGTGCGGACTCATACCCAGGAAACGCGGTGGAGAACAATGGGATTATGACTCGGGGTATGAGGAAAGGAGACTAGAGACTAACACTTTTGGAGGACCAGACAGGAGCTCAGATATATCTTGGAGGAGAGCACGTGGCACAAACGATATATCACCTACAGAGCAAATCGCAGATAGATTTCCTGCACATCAACAGAGCACATATAGGAGCTCAAACAAACCTTGGAGGAGGGAGTGTATCATGGATGATACGTCGCACACAGTGCATGAGACATATGGAAGTCCCGTAGATCGACAAAGCACAGAAGGAGATCCTTATAGACAAAGAGGTCGGGGAGAGACCAGATAGACAGAGAGACTCAAAGGGAGTTGAGACAGATGGGTCTTTGTTTCAGTTGCAGACAGTCTTGGCAACCGGGTCACAGGTGTTTGGAGGATGGTCAGGTACATTCCGACAGTTATGAAGTCAGAAGAGCAGGACAGACTCAGGGCACGAGGTGTAGCAATGATTGTTAATGTTTATGCTATTATTATAGTTCTTTGCATTTCATAAAGATAAGAGCATAATAAGCACAAGATCACTGAGAAATACA
>SNQJ01S0039940.1:25110-45130 GCA_010110895.2 Picea sitchensis
TAAATTAAAAAAAAAAAAAAAAAAAATTGTAAATAAATTTTCAAGTGACCATTTGGGGTCCAATTTTGGGTTGTTTATTTACGTAGGAATTTGTTGTCAATGTTACAATTTCAATTAGGTCGTAAAGAGCTATGATTTTCACGTTTAGGAAAAAACATTTTGTTTTACGTATCATCACTTTTTGATTTAGGTGTTGATTTTAACTTTTTCCTGAGCTATTGTCTCAGTTTCGAAGGCCATGTTTGAAAAATGTTGTAATTTTGACCCCGTTTAAAAAAATGGTGCTACCGGTAGCACCACTTTTTTATTTGGGGGTTGATTTTCATGTTTTTTATGAAAAAATATGGGTTTTAAGGGCTAAAGTTCTCGTTTTGAGGTCACAATTCTCGTTAAGTCAGTAACTTTCTTAAAATATTTAGTGGTTTCAGAGGGTTGTTGTATGAAGTTTTCAGAGTAAATTTGTAACATTCAAGTGGTTGTAGCAAAGATTTTCAACAACAAGAAGTTTTAACCACGAAAACAAGCAAGTAATCCGACAAAAAGTTCACTAATTAGCAGTAGAATGATAATGATGGTTTACTAGCATATTTCCACGGTTAAATTACAAGTTAGAATCAAAATAGAAGATGATTTACTACAGCCCTAATGTCTGTAGATTTTAACTAGCTATAGCTCAAGATCCACTTGACCAATCTAGGCGCCTTAGAGGTTTTAACAAGCTTAAAACATATAGAAAAGATCTCGACTCAAACAATTTCAATATCTCGTGATTCTATGTATCTCAATGCAATGATTTTGTTTCTCCAATGCAAGGTATTAGTGCCTTTAACTATTGGGTTATGGAGTCTTTAAAATGAAAGAGCTAAGTTGTGTTATTTCCTTGGGGGTGTAAGCCCTTTTACTCCCCAAGGCAAGCAAAACTAGCTAGGAAAAATCTAGGAGGGTGTAACTCTTTACTTCTCCTTGTATTCCTTTGTGCAACAAATTATTNTTTAAAATGAAAGAGCTAAGTTGTGTTATTTCCTTGGGGGTGTAAGCCCTTTTACTCCCCAAGGCAAGCAAAACTAGCTAGGAAAAATCTAGGAGGGTGTAACTCTTTACTTCTCCTTGTATTCCTTTGTGCAACAAATTATTCCAAGACAATTATGATGGGCTTAGTGGGGTTGTATGCACATATACTCCCCAAAGCTTAACAAATTAACCTTGTAACCAATAATCCCACAACCCTGGCACAAGCCAAAGAGTATAGTGCATAGATTAAAGAGAACTGTCTTGACTAGAAGGTTGACCCTTTTCAGTATCCTCGTGTCAAGATAGAAGAAAATAACAAAGCTTATAGCAGAATTCCACCAGATTTGATTGTTCTCTTGACTTAGAAGATAGACCAGATGAGTACTCAGTTTGTACAAGCTTAGAATTAGATCACGAGTCGATTAGTTGTTGTGGAAAGAAATAAATCTGCCTCCAAACCTCAATTTGCTAGACATCAGAGAGACGCCATAGGTTGGAAGCCAAGGCCTCAACAAGAGGTAAAAGGACTCGACACTTTGAACCTGGTTGGGATGGTCAACACTGAAGAGGCACCATGGTGTTCCCCTTGCCAAGAACCTCATCGGGAAGATGAGTGTCCCCGATGTGATGAAGACTCTTCTAATGGTACAAATTTCATGGACATGATTTGCAACTTTCGAGAAGAAGATATCACATAGGAACAGATTGATGAAGTTAGAAAAAAGGAGCTAGAGAAGGACGACTCAGAGTGTTGAATTAGTTGACAGAGGATCAGAGAAAGGAATTGAGAAAAAATGATGTTTTGATGTATGCAAGAAGAAATAAAGCCTCAATTCCTTTGGAACAACCTTCCACTCCGCCTCATCCAGAAGTGGAAACTCCTCTTTCGTATACAAAGAGTGTAGTCACACCACTTCCACCTTTAGCCCGCAAGTTGCTCCTAAAACCAACTTCAATAGAAGAGGAGATTCAGGTTAATATAGACGTTTTGGCTAAGTTGAATATGACAGTCCCTGTGACGGAAATGTGCAAGATCCCATCTGTAAGAAAAGAAGTCTTGAAGTTATTGAAAGCACCGGTCAAGAAGGAGGACCCTCCAATAATCCTAAACACCATGTATCTTGATCGACAGAAGGATAATAACCCTCCTTTTTATCTTTCTTTGGGAATGAATGGTCTCCATTTGAATAATTTTATGTTTGACTCCAGAGCCTCGACAAATGTAATGTCCTTGAAAGTAATGGAACAAATTGGTTAGAAGATGACCCGACCTTATGGAAATGTTTGTGGTATTGATTCCAAGAAGGTCAAGATTTAAGGGCTTTGTGAGGATGTTGAAGTTTACCTGATTGACTTCCCTCATATCAACCTCATTATGAACATAGTCTTGATTGATGTTCTGGATGCTTGGGGTATGCTTCTATCAAGAAGTTGGCCCGTTGGTCTTGGGAGTTTTCTTAGTATGGATCTCACCCATGCACATATTCCCATGGGGGTTGGTACCTTTGAGATTTTATATAGTTGAGAGTGGGTTGACAAGCAAGTGATGGACCCCGACAGTCCTGATTACACGAGTGAGTGAGACTTTGATGTACCTCGTCAAATTATTGAGTATGATCCTTGGGACATGCCTTTTGTGCAAGAAGATTGCATAGATACATTACTCCCAAGGACAAATGAGTACAAGGAGAAGCTTGTGAAGTTCCAATGGAAAGAGCCAAGATCCATCCAGATATTGAAGAAAGAAGATAAAGAGGACAAAGAACGAGAGAAATCCATTGAAGATGTAGTTAATACAGAACATCCTTTCTATCCTTACATTGAATATATACCCTACATCAACTACAACGAAGGAAGTCTTGCATTCATGTGGGACAAGAGGAAGGGAAAGCCTAAATACGATCAGAAGCATAACAGTTCTTGGCTTGGCCCTTACATCATCAAAGAATTCCGAGAAAGAGAAGTATTATTTGATGGCCTTGGATGGGAGAAAGATGGCATTACTAGTAGATGGGTCTCTTCTTCGACCCTACATTCACGACACTTGACTTCTTCAGTGCCCAGGCCCTAGGTAATTAGGTAGGTAATCTTTCTTTCCTTGCATTTTCATATTGATTCCTCGTGGTAGTTTAGTTGCATCTCATTTTTCATTTTTCTCTACTTGCATTTTGTTTTCATCATATTACATGTTTAGTTTAGAAATTTTTAAAAAAATGCTAAAATTTATTTTCTAGATTAGTTGTATTTTTTAGTTTTTTAGATTTGATATATATGAACGAAGGGTGATAGAACCACCCTAGATTTTACAGTTTTATGTTTCAGTGTAGGCACAGGTCCACCAGGATATGTTGTGGTTATCATGCACTCTATGACGAGTACATATCCCCAAGTAGGAGCCAGATGTTATCCCCATTTCTTAGGGATAACTAAGGAGATGATGTCTCGAGGCCCTCAGGTTGCATACATGGAGTATCGAAAGATGTATGGTTGACAACGTCCACTTGCACATACAGAGACCCACCTCACCACCACAAGTCTCAGTTTGATCATGGGGGGTATCCACAACATCAGCTAGCTTCCGAAAGACATTGGTTTTTTCTCCATGAGGTACAAGTCGGGTATTATGGTGAATATTACTTCAATATTTGAGGCATTTGAGTTTGTTGCATTTAAAACTGCTTTTTATTATGTAACGTCTGCTTGGAAATTATTCTCTTTTCCCTACTTCACCTTGGTGGTTGACATTGCGCCCTAGTAAGTGGTCACCCTTAGGGATAGGTTTGTTATTGGGAGGTCCGCTTGACAGGACATCATGTTGTTCTCGACCACACTTTCCACTTTCCACACTTCATCCCTTCATCTCCTTATCTTTTGGGATTTTCAGGTGTATTGACCCAAGAATGGATTGTCCCTCATTTTATGAAAAGAAGGAGTTGAAGGCCCAGAGGATTGTATCTAGAAAAATATAAAATTCAATCATGAACCTTCTAGATGCTCTCCTAGCAATCCCGAGGAAAATGAAATGTCTCTCATAAGAAACTGATGGGACTTGTAAAAAATAACTAATACAAAATGTCAACCAAGGTAGAGCGTGTGTGGGCAATGTTTTTCATGCTTAGGTAGAAGCCCCACACATAGTCTTAAACTTGCGGAAGCATAATGTGACCAAGGTAGAGTCAAGGTGGGGATTGTTTTTCATGCTTAGGTAGAAGCCCCACCTTGGCTTCAACCTAGAAACATCTTAAAAGAACAAAAGGAAATAAATGGGCTTGGAAAAAGGTTGCATTGAAAATGAAGGTGCAACACACCCTCTACAAAGGCACCTATAAATGAGACATTATGATCCCTTGTATGTCACGAACCCCATGCCCAAAAAAAATTCCCCCATCCATGTCATTTGTCCACATGACCTAGAGAGTGGTCCACTTGGGAAACACTTCTAAACTTGAGGTATGATTCACCCAATAGGTCGCTTTGTCAACCCTCCCATACCCAAACTTGGAAAACTGCATAGAGTCTTTAAGCACTTGTTTAGTTGGATTTTTTGATGCACGTGCTTGGGTGGCTCTTTTAATGATTTGATTTTACTTAACATTTCGCATTTGACTTGAGATCCTTGGAGGGCGTATTCATTGTCTTTATAGGCCCTATTTGGTGGACAATTTTGGAAGAACAAGCCTAGCTTGGGCTTCCTTGGGGCTTGAATCCCACAGGTTGGATACCATGGCCCACACACCGGACGATGATGGTAGTTATTTCTTTCTCTTATGGTTGATTTTTCTTAGTTAAAAGGAGTTTATCTTGTTAATGCTTGGACTAGGTAAGGAATCTCTCTTGTTATTGCTTATTTTCTTGGTTGCAAGGTTAATTTGTTAATATTTTAGGGAGTATAAGTTCATGCAACCCCACTAAGCCCATCATAATTGTCTTGGAATAATTTGTTGCACAAAGGAATACAAGGAGAAGTAAAGGGTTACACCCTCCTAGGTTTTCCCTGGCTAGTTTTACATGCTTTGGGGAGTAAAAGGGCTTACACCCCCAAGGAAATAACACAACTTAGCTCTTTCATTTTAAAGACTCCATAACCCAATAGTTAAAGGCACTAATACCTTGCATTGGAGAAACAAATCATTGCATTGAGATACGTAGAATCACGAGATATTGAAATTGTTTGAGTCAGGATATTTTCTATATGTTTTAAGCTTGTCAAAACCTCTAAGGTGCCTAGATTGGTCAGGTGGATCTTGAGCTATAGCTAATTAAAAGCTACAGACATTAGGGCTGTAGCAAATCATCTTCTATTTTGATTCTAACTTGTAATTTAACCGTGGAAATATGCTAGTAAACCATCATTATCATTCTACTGCTAATTAGTGCACTTTTTGTCAGATTACTTGCTTGTTTTCATGGTTAAAACTTGTTGTTATTGAAAATCTTTGCTACAACCACTTGAATGTTACAAATTTACTCTGAAAACTTCATACAACAGCCCCCTGAAACCACTAAAGCTTGTAACAAAGTTACCGACTTAACGAGAATTGTGACCTCAAAACGAGAACTTTAGCCCTTAAAACCCATATTTTTTGCATAAAAAACATGAAAATCAACCCCCAAATCAAAAAATGGTGCTACTGGTAGCACCAATTTTTTAAACGGGGTCAAAATTACAACATTTTCAAACATGGCCTTCGAAACTCAGACAGTAGCTCAGAAAAACCTTAAAATCAACACCTAAATCAAAAAGTGATGATACGTAAAACAAAATGTTTTTTCCTAAACGTGAAAATCATAGCTCTTTATTACCTAATTGAAATTGTAACATTGACAACAAATCCCTACTTAAATAAACAACCCAAAATTGGACCCCAAATGGTCACTTGAAAATTTATTTACAAACTTCTTTTTTTTTAATTTACGTTGAAAAATAAATAATTAGAAAGAACAAAATCTTTGCAAATAAATTTTTTTTTTAAATGACCAAATAAACACATTTAAAAAAATATATTCAAAATTGAATTAAAAAAAATAAAAAAATAAAAAATAAAAGATTAAAAAACAAGGTGAAAAAGAAAAATAACTAAAAAGAAACAAAAAAAATTATATATTTAAAAAAAAAATCATTAAAAAACTTTTAAAAAGTAATTTCTTTATTTTTTTAATTTAAAAAAAAAATTTGAAAAGGCAAAAAATAATAAAATTCAAACAAAAAAAAATTGTCAAATAAAAAATATTCAAAAAATCTTAAACTAAAATTTTAAAATTAAAATAAAAGACAAAAAATTCAAAAATATATATTTTTAAAAACAATATTTAAATGAAAACAAAACAATTTTAATAAAATCAATAACTAAAGAATAAAAAGAAAAATTTTAGACCAATTTGAAAATAAACTTCAAAGCATATTTAAAAAAACAAAAAACTAAAATTTAAAAAAAAAATTAAAAACAATTTTACAATACAAAACCTGTCAATTTTAATTGAAACTAAAGCAAAAAAATAAACCCAAATATAAACAAATTTAAAAACATTTAAAGCAAAAAAAATTAAAAAATAAAATAAAATACAATTTTGCAATTGAAATAACACAAAACTTTAATTAAAATTAAAACCAAAAAAAAATAAAAATTGCAAACCTACATATTATTGGGGTGTCATGGGGGGTGATGCCCGACATCGCGCCCTCACGAGGCCAGGCTTAGCCTATGGGGGCTTGGGCGAAGCTCGATATCTCCCACCACGTCACCCATGGTGTCCAACCAGCCCGGGCGGGTTGGTTGGGCTTCGACACCCAACAAGCCCATGGATGGGATGGTTGGACGTCGTGGGTCGGTGCATATTTTGTTTTTTAATTTCATTGTTTTTTTATAAAATTTTACATATTTTTAAGTTTTTTAATAAAAAAATTAATTTTTTTTTGTAATTTTATGTTTTTTTAAGTTTTTTTTTAAGTTTTTTTTTTTAATTTTGTATTAAATTTTGTAGTTTAGGTGTTTTAATTTGTTTTTTTTAATATACATTTTTCATTGTTTTTTAGCTTTTTTAACCTTTCTAAAGTTTTTGGACCATAAATGTGTTTTTTTACATTTTTTTTTTCTAGTTTTAGCTTAATTTATACATTTGTTTTATTTTTTGGTTTTTTTTTTCCTATTTAGTTTTTCAAATTTTTCTTTAATTTTTTTATTATCTAAATTTGTTTTTTAATTTTATTTTATTTTTTTAATTTCAATTCTTTTATTTTTCTTAGTTTTTTTTAGTTTTTAATTTATCAAAAAAAATAGAATTGATTTTTTTTTTTAAATATTAAAAAATAGTGTTATTTAACTACAATTTTTTTCTATGTATTGAAGTAAAGGTAAACAATGTGTTAAAAATGATGTTTTCCACTATATTTTAAAAGTATGGAACAATAAATTAATTGAGACACAATTATATGAAAATTTGTAACTTCAAAAAAGTAAATGGTAAAAAATATTTTTAAGATTGAAAGAAGCATGGGAAAATGACTAAAAACATCATTGAATAAAAAAAATTGAAAATTTTGAAAATAGATGAAAAATAAGCTTTTAAAAAAAATGTGGAAACATCATGGATCGAAAAATTTAAAATATCGAAAAACCACCTAAAAAGGGAGAGGGGGTGCTACCGATAGCACCATTTTTAAAAGCAGGGTAAAAAATTGGACCCCCAAAAAAACGAGAACTCTGTAGAGTTCTCGTTAAGTTGGTAACTATGTTTTGTGCTAAAGTATTGGGATCAATCTACATATTTTATGCTTCATTCTCCAACAATTCTTTGATGCTTTAAGTGGTTAAATCTATAGCAATTGATTATTTTCTTGACGATATATATTCTTGTTTGTTGTTGTAATTAGGGACAACAAGCTTAACTTTATTGTCCACTTAACTTTGAGCTTGTATACATGTTTCTTCTTGTGTCTCGGGCAGGTACAATTCTTTTCCCCTAGTATCCAAATAAGTGGCAACCATAGACCATCTTCGAGACTCGTTACCAAGCCTTTCTTCCCTTAGTAACTTGACCTATAGGGGCATCACTTCCATAATCTCACATTTCCACCTCATTTCCCCCCTAGGGTCACTTGGGATTCTCCCCTTCTATTGGATTTATCCTTCACTAAAGCGAGGGGAGGGTTTACCTAAGGTGACAGTGGGTATATTCTGCCACCGTTATCGTCATCCTGTCGATTGGGTCGGGATTTTCCCAACCTATAGTTTGTACGATAATAGGTTGTTTTGAGAAACACATGAAAGGAATAGGTTCAAAACTTATGAATAAAATGGGTTTTGAAGGAAAAGGTTTAGGCAAGAATGCTCAAGGTGTCTAGAATCTCATACAAGTATGTGTAAGACCAAGAAATGAAGGCCTTGGATATGAAGGTCAAACAAGCAATGCATCTATCAAAATCATGAAAGAAAAAACATTGACAACACGTGAATCATATACAAGTAGCAGCAGTAGCAATGAACCAAGAGAAGCAACTGCAACAACAAATCAAATGCAGAAGCAGGAAGAATGTTGCAATCATTGTGGAAGAACACAACATGTGTTGGCATAGGGGCAGACCCAGGGTTCAACGCTCAAGAGCGCACCAACAAAACCCTAACTACCGGCCCTTTCGGCAACACTTGCGAAGCAGATGAAGTCTCACCTGAGGTAGAGGCAGGGGTTGTTGTAGGATTCATATGTCTGCAACCTTAGCTGGGACACAGATCTGTGATTATATTTCTTACAGCGCACTTAGCATCAATTATTCCTTAGCATACATTCATTAATACACTTCGCAGAAAGCACAGAGCATCACAGTGAATACTTATACTAAGATGATTCAGTACTTAGTCACAAAAATATAGGTTAGATTCAACAGATCAAGCACTAAGCATCTTATATATCAGATCTAACGTTCAATCATATATCATCAGCACAGAGCATAACTAGATCTACTTAATCACATCAAGCACTTAGCCAAGAAAGAGATAAACACATTAGAGCGAAGCACAAAGCACTATACACATAGTTACCATGGTTCACCCCCACTCTGGGGCTACGTCCACAAAGTCTTCTTTATATTATCTTGGTCAAGCAGTTACAGCACAGAGCTTAATGATCCTTACTTCACACAGGATAGAAGATCTGCGCAGCTCGCTAGATCCTTCTTCCTTGCTCTTTAGCACCAGACTACAACAAACTACACTTAGCTTTTTGATCTCATGCATAGAGCACTCTAAGATACATCCGATCACACAGATCCAGTTACTAGCACTAAGCTCTCAGTTGTACATCACATAGATGTACTACATTCCTATTACTACTATCTTACTATCATTCTCCTCTATTTACATTGCCTATTTATAGATTACACAATGGGACTAAACGTGGGTAAACCCACGGGCCGACATCCCTTTCCTGTTACATCAACCCAAAACCCTAAAATGGACCCAAAAATAGGTCTTGCTTCTTTACTTTCCGCTTCACGTTGCGCTCCTTCCTTGGCATGATGTCGCAGTCCCAAAAGTGGTCAAATATGACCAAGTATTCTTCAAAACTTAGTCAAGGGCCAATAGGCCCCCAACACTCGCCTGTGACTTGTACCGAGTCACTCAGGTCTGACCAATTCTGCTTCGAACACCTCGAGATTGGCTCAAGCTGCTTCAACCTGTTGCAGTGCCACAGCCTCTTGTTCAGTAAATTCCTGGATTACTGTGTCATTGAGCGGTCCTTCCAAGCGATGTTCTGCAGTGATGACACCCTATTCGAGTTCAACTCTCCGGCTCTCAAGTTCGATTAACAGTTGGCATGCCTTCTCTTGGAGTGGTTGCAGTCGTTGAGAGACTTCCATTACTTTACTTTGCAGCACGTGTACTTGTTGTTGGGTTGTGTGTTGTTCTGTGAACCTCTTCATTCTTTCGATTAGGTTCACGGACTTCAGCTACGCTTGTAGCACATCTGCATGTTGCTTTGCTTCTTGGAGTTGTACCTCCAATGTCTGCAATTCTGGATTCTCTGCAAGGGTTTCATAAGTCTGGGCGCTTCTAGTGCTTGGATGCCTACATTCTGAAGCCAAAGTTTTTAATCGGTCGACTGCACTTCGAGTAGTGGCCTCTCTTAGGTCTCTTATCTCTTGGGGTATCTTAGGCATGGTGTGAAGCTCCAGATCCATGATGCGCTGTTGAAGCTGCTGAATTACTTCTTCTAGTTGGGTCACCTGTTGTGGAAGATGATCTTCCATCTTCACTTCTATGATCATCACAGAGCGCAGTGCTCTGCGAACTCTCTCCTGTACTTCAAGTTGCTATGCTAGCAACTGTTCCTCGCTCTGTTGTAACTGTGCTTTTTCCTCCTCCCACTTTGCTTGTAAGGCAAGTTGCTCATGTTTTGCCTTCCTCTGTTGTTCTACATGTATGCTCTGTGCTTGTGCCAAAGCCTGGGTGGCTTGCGCTATGTCTTCTTGAGCTCGTCGAAGGCAAGCTTTGACTTTCTCGGCGATCTAGCATAACTTTGTGGGCTCATCGCATGTTCCTGATATTTCCATTGTTAAGGGCACCGTAGAAACTGCTTGGCTGGACTTGAGTGATTGATGCACTTCTTTAAATTCGCCTGTGATCTAGCGGAATAACTCCTCCTGTTTTGCTTCTTGCTTTTCTACGAGCTCTAATGAAACATCATTCAATGCGGAAATTAAGAAGTCAAAATCATCTGGGGTAAGGGTAGTTTTAAGTGTGGTCCAGGTGGCCTTAGTTTTATTTTTGGATGAGGTCTTTGGTGGGGTAATCTTCCTTTTCTTGGAGGGATCTTCCTCATCCCTAGGCGGAGTAACCTCGCCTTTGCTCTGTTCAACTTCTGTGCCCCCTAGTTCTTCATCATCACCTCCTTTCATAGGTGAGAGAGAAGCAGTCTTCGTGGATGTGTTGTGGATATCTTGGACTTCCACATCCTTCTTAGTCTTGCACGGTCCTGGTGTATCCGGCATAGCTTCAGGGCTATCTACGTGGGACATCTCTACGGGGTCTGTTGCAACAAGGAGGTCTGCTGACCATTCCTTGGTAACCTCCTCCAAGTCAGCTTATGTCAGCTTGTAATATGACTGGAGTTGTTGTTTGTGCTCATCTGCGCGCGTTGTGATGTAGGTGAAGTGACGATCTGTGTTGAATTTCATCAAAGGTCTAAACCTATGAAGTGTGTTGGGTGTAATGCGTGGTGTAGACTGAATGGCCTTCTTCAACTGAGTGTAGTAAGTGTGGAAGACAGTGTTGGACTGCCATTGTTTGTTCATGTCGTTGGATTACCACAGCGTACAAAACTTCACGGCCAGGGTTTGAAGGATTCAATCTACAGAAAAGTGGCTCCCTCAGGCAGTTCCCACTCGATGAAAGCGATGAGTATGAGCAACCAGCTAAAGTGAAACTCATACCCTTGGTCCTGTGCTTGTCTACAGTTAAGATCTAGCTGATTTATAAGGTATTTCACCCAGTTCATTTGTAGTCCCTCCGCGCACTTCCCTGCGAGGTCAACTACAAATCCGGTCACCTGTGTAGGTCTGTTTTTTCGGACTAACTTTCCTGCGATCAGCTGGCAACCAAAGCGTACTATTGCATTCTCAATGGAAGCTACCTTGTAACCTTGTGTGCCTTTCTCCAGATCGCCATATGTGTCTTTTATTTGTTGAGTGAGAGCACGATCTGCAGTCTTTCCAGGGTAAAATTCCTGCGGGTCAGGGCCCTGCATGCTTAGCCCAGTGATCCGATTGATCAAAATCGGATCCACAGTGATGCGGCGGTCCAACCATAGGTATCCTCTGTGGTAGCAGGACAACAACAGTCTAATGAGTTAATGAATATACTTGTCCTCATTAACTCCGTTCTATCCGTTCTGGTGCTATCTAATGTTCTAATGGTAACCCATAGCTGCTTTTCGATCCGTTCGGAGCGGCGGTCGAACGGGTATATCGGTTCCAACGGCTATATTGCTTCGTCGTGGTGAAGTACTCTATGTCGTTGTCCTGATATCTCGGCGAAGCTCCAATTCTGCAATTCTTCTTGCTGTGAAGTGTCCTCTAGAACCTCCTGTAACCTTACAATATTAGCCCTTTTCTTTTTAAACTTCCTAGCCTTCTTCCGAGTGAGCTTCGTCGCAATAATGCTTTTACCTTTTGATGTTTATCTTCTGTGGTCTTAGTTACTTCGCGTTGTGGAAAATCTTTCCTAGGGTTCCTTGATAATACTTATTTTGTATCAAAAATAGGTAGCACGATCTTTTGCAGATCCCCGAGTGTTCTCTTAGATTCGTCATCGGAGTTGCTAATCTTAAATATTTGTGATCTGCTCTTCTGTTCTTCAATCAAGTGCGCGATCCTTCTGGTCATAAAGTCTTTTAACTCTTGCTTCTTCTGTTCCAAAACTTTTTCTTCTTCTCTTCATCTGGATTGTTCTCTATCAATCCAGGGTTTTCCTATGAGCATGGTAAGCGGGGCGTTGTCTTCAACAAATTTAATGATCTCAAAGTCTTCCTCTGTCGAAGTTCCATTGACAGTGATAGGTATCTGGGCGAGCCTTCCACATAGGTTTACTAGATTTCCTCTGAAGAAACTTGTTCCTCCCAGGGAAGGGATCATGGCAGGCTTTCCTATAGCTTCCCAAGTTCTTTCTGGCATAATGTTCACTGGTGTTTCTTCATCAAGAGTACAGTCAATGTCAAAGTCCCCTATTCTTGCTTCGATTTGCTCCTTTTCTTTGAAGATCTCTAATAGCCTAACATGTCAGTGGTCATTCAAGGTATCTTTCATCTGTAACAATATATTTTCTGATTCTTTCTAGGTTTCTGCTATAATCTTGGTCTCTTGATCTCCTTTAGGGTTTTCTTGCTCCATATTCAGCTTCTCAAGCCTAGCAATCATTCTAGGGAAATCCAAGACTTCATGGTCCATAGCCTTGCAACAGAGGCAACTAGGTCTTCTCCCAGGGCATTCCTTAGCAAGATGTCCTGGTCTTCTCCAACTATAACAGAGGGTTAATCCTCTCTTTCGTTTAGATGTTCCCCGACTCCTTTTTTACTGCGCACCAGGATCATGGTGGCTAGCGTGCAAAAAACTCTTTCTAGGATCCTGCATCCACTTGTTATTCTAGACATTCTTTCGATGCATAGGTATAACATATCTATCGCTATACTTATCACATATATTCATATCAAACTTTCTTTCATCTATTAATGCCCTAGTTTTGAAGCTAGGACAGAATCTATCAAACATACCTAGATCCATGCTTTAGAAACAAAAAAGTCCACTTATCTTACTTCTACAGAGAACAGAGCTTTCAAATCTAAAAACTTTTGACTATTCTTACTGTTATCAGGGCACAGAGCTTACATATCTTACCTCTTTTTTGCGGATCTGACCTTTTTCCTCGTAGATCTGACTTCTTTTCCTACAGATCTGACCTTTTCCCTTCAGATCTGACCTTTTTTCTTCAGATCTGACCTTTTCCCTTCAGATCTGACCTTTTCCCTTCAAATCTGACCTTTTTTTCTTGGCACAAAGCTTCACAGGTCAAACAGAATACTGCGCACTAGGGCGACAGATCTACGTACAGAGCTTATTTCACACAAATCTTTTTCTTCTTTAGTTCCCGGCAATCACAATTTCAGGTCCCGACAACGGAACCATTTGTTGGCACAGGGGAAGACCCGAGGTTCAACGCTCAAGAGCGCACCAACAAAACCCTAACTATCATCCCTTTTGGCAACACCCGCAAAGTAGATGAAGTCTCACCCGAGGTAGAGGTAGGGGTGGTTGCAGGACTCAGATGTCTGTAACCTTAGCTGGGACACAGATCTGTGATTGTATTGCTTACAATGCACTTAGCATCATTTATTCCTTAGCATACATTCATTAATACACTTTACAAAAAGCACAGAGCATCGCAGTGAATACTTATACTAAGATGATTCAGTACTTAGTCACAAAAATATAGGTTAGATTCAACAGATCAAGCACTAAGCATATTTTATATCAGATCTAACATTCATTCATATATCATCAGCACAGAGCATAACTAGATCTACTTAATCACATCAAGCACTTAGCCAAGAAAGAGATAAACACATTAGAGCGAAGCACAAAGCACTATACACACAGTTACCATGGTTCACCCCCACCGTGGGGCTACGTCCACAAAGTCTTCTTTATATTATCTTGGTCAAGCAGTTACAACACAGAGCTTAATGATCCTTACTTTGCACAGGACATAAGATCTGCGTAGCTCGCTAGATCCTTCTTCCTTTCTCTTCAGCACCAGACTACAACAAACTACACTTAGCTTTCCGATCTCATGCACAAAGCACTCTAAGATACATCCGATCACACATATCCAGTTACTAGCACTAAGCTCTCAGTTGTACATCACATAGATGTACTACATTCCTATTACTACTATCTTACTATCATTCTCCTCTATTTACATTGCCTATTTATAGATTACACAATGGGCCTAAACGTGGGTAAACCCACAGGCCGACATCCCTTTCCTGTTACATCAACCCAAAACCCGAAAATGGACCCAAAAATAGGTCTTGCTTCCTTACTTTTCGCTTCACGTTGCGCTCCTTCCTTGGCAAGTTGTCGCAGTCCCAAAAGTGGTCAAATATGACCAAGTATTCTTCAAAACTTGGTCAAGGTCCAACAACATGTAAAAAAAAAATGTTAGAACTTATATCCTTGTAGTATTTATGGTATTACAAATCACGATCATCACAAGTGTTGGAATAGAGAAATTTCAATGCCTCACATACAAGTCAAATGTGGTTGGATAGATGTCCCTGAATGGAAGAATGTTGTTTTTATGTTGAAAGGATTTTACATGGATTTTACATGGTCAAGTATTCAAATGTAAAACAATATCTCCCATACAAAGTTCATGAGTTAGTTGGTCCTCCTAAAGTCAATTAAACATGTTTTGGAAGAGTTGTCAGTTTATTGAGTCATTCATTTCTTTGAGTCAAATGAATCATGAGTATTTTTGTGATGGTTCGTGGTAACCCAAAAACCACTTTCTAATGATAGATGCAGGTTTGTATTCAGTTGAAACCACTTAATGTAATTAATGGTTCGTGGTAAGACGAAGCCACTTCGAATTTGCAATGGTTAAGGGTGAGTCAAGGAAAACCCTAGGTATGATGCAACGGTTGAAGGGTAACCCATAGAAAACCCCCAGGAAGGTCAAGGGTAAGCTAAAGAATCATTGATATGAAGATGATGCAGTTCATATGATTGACTCAAGATCTAGAATTATCAAAGAAAGATGTAGCTCATGTTGATACAAGAAGACAACGATAACTAAAGAAACAGATGAAGATGAAGAAGACTAAAGATGAAGACAACTCAAGACATCTAGATTGAATCATAAGCATTCATTAAGGGGGAGTATGAAGGAATAATTCATACTTATGATATGATGAAATTATTATTAATGAAAGTAGACTTATTCTAGAAGTCTATGTATGATCGAAGATGAGGACAATGAGAGAAGTTATGGATGGAGATCACATAGATATTTATGGAGATATTGTGGAGATTATTATGCTATATTAGACATCTTATTATGAGCATCGAAATGCTATATAGCGAGGCCTCACGTACTATATTGATGTAAGAGAGTGATGTATTATTATTGTACATTAATACAATGTGATCTTTGAGTATATTTGTTGTTCTTATGTGAAAGTTTATGTGTGTAGATGATTGTTTATTGTTGCTCATAAACCAACATCTTTCTTCTTGTATAATTGTTCCATGGATCGTTCCTTTGGTAAATGGGAGGCCCACCACTTTTTTTAGTGAAAGTCGATGATTGCGACAAGGATGTCATCTCTCACCTCTTTTATACATCATTTTGGCTAAGTCTTTGAGTAGAAAGGATGTCAAAAAATCTTCTTGAAATCAAANAGGAAGGTCAAGGGTAAGCTAAAGAATCATTGATATGAAGATGATGCAGTTCATATGATTGACTCAAGATCTAGAATTATCAAAGAAAGATGTAGCTCATGTTGATACAAGAAGACAACGATAACTAAAGAAACAGATGAAGATGAAGAAGACTAAAGATGAAGACAACTCAAGACATCTAGATTGAATCATAAGCATTCATTAAGGGGGAGTATGAAGGAATAATTCATACTTATGATATGATGAAATTATTATTAATGAAAGTAGACTTATTCTAGAAGTCTATGTATGATCGAAGATGAGGACAATGAGAGAAGTTATGGATGGAGATCACATAGATATTTATGGAGATATTGTGGAGATTATTATGCTATATTAGACATCTTATTATGAGCATCGAAATGCTATATAGCGAGGCCTCACGTACTATATTGATGTAAGAGAGTGATGTATTATTATTGTACATTAATACAATGTGATCTTTGAGTATATTTGTTGTTCTTATGTGAAAGTTTATGTGTGTAGATGATTGTTTATTGTTGCTCATAAACCAACATCTTTCTTCTTGTATAATTGTTCCATGGATCGTTCCTTTGGTAAATGGGAGGCCCACCACTTTTTTTAGTGAAAGTCGATGATTGCGACAAGGATGTCATCTCTCACCTCTTTTATACATCATTTTGGCTAAGTCTTTGAGTAGAAAGGATGTCAAAAAATCTTCTTGAAATCAAACTAGTTAGGGGAGTTAAAATCTTGATTCATTCCCAGTTTGCAAATGATACTACTCTTCTTCTAGGGAGCACCTCCACTATTATCGTTGAAAGATTTAAATTGATTTTGGACCTCTTCACAAATGTATCAAGTGATAAGATCAACATTCATAAAAGTTGGATATTTGGTTGGAACTCAAGTCCTCCTCTACTCCATGTTGTTTCTAGAATTTTAATGTTTCCTCGTTAAGAAACATGGACTTTGTTCAAGTATTTGAGAATTCCTATATCCTAGAGCAACCCAAAATCTCAAATGTGGCATAGTGTCATCGAAAAAAATTAAATTAAGATCCAATAATGGAGATCCCAATGGTTGAACCCAACAGAACAAATAACTCTAATCAAATCAATTCTTACTATGTTTCCAATTTTTCATTGTTCAGCCATATTAGCACTAGTGGGGATAATGCAACAATTCTCACAAAAATTAGAAAATTTCTCTAGAGAGGGGGGAAATCAAACACTAAAAATTTTCATTTAATAAATTGGAAAACAGTTAGAGCTCCTAAGAACCGAGGCAAATTCGTATTAAGAATCATTTCCTCATGAATTTAGCACTTGAAGCCAAACTCATTTGGCAGATGATTACAATTGACATGAAGTGGTGGAGGAAAGTTCTCTTTAAGAAATGCTTATGTGGAGTTTGAAAAATATGCATAAATAGACCTCTAGAAAATTGCAAAGGATTGTGTATATGGAAGTTACTTAAATTTGTGGTTCTCATCATTCAATCAAAGATTACTTGAATTCCAGGGAATAGCAAAACAATACACATCTAGAAGGATGGAATTATGGGAAACCAACCATTGGATCAAAATATTGATCTCCTCCCCTAAAAATCTGAATGGATAATCAAACTCTATCCACTTTATGGGATATTTCATCTTGGTTTGCAAGAACAGGGCGTTGGATGGATTGTTACATAGGAACACCTCATTATTTAGTTCGACTTGTATCTTCCCTTTTTTGCTTCATTAAAATTATATGCTCCATGGGATAAGTCCATGCATGATCATAGGGGATGGAGGACCTCAGAGTACAGTGTCAATAATGGATATATTCACCAACTCCTATCTTTTCTTCTACCACAACAATCAACAATATGGAAACAGGTTTGAAATCCAGACGACTTTACCAAAGTCAATATATTATTCCCAAAGTCAATTTATTATTCTCAAAGTCAATACAATATGTTAGATAATGGTCCATGGGAAACTTCTTACTACTGAAAATCTACCAAAAAATGAATTCAAGGCCCATCTATATGTGCCCTATGTCGTGCAGAGGAGAAGATGATCCACCATTTATATTTTGGTTTCTCTTTCTCAAAGTAGGTATGGTAGATAATCTTTGTTGGAGTTATTCATAGAATTAATAGACCAGACTGTCGAAAAGAAATGATTTCATTGTGGAGCAATAGATACAGAGGGATCCTTGAAAACAAACTCATTTTGAGAAGTCTATGGATTTCCCTCCCTAAATTACCTTGCTGAAAAATTTGGTTGGCCTACAATAGGGGGGATTTTTAATCAGAGGATAGCAAATGCAATGCCAGTGGCATCCAAGGCTACGTAACTGCTAGAGGAATTATTTTAACTCCAAAAATATGCAAAAAAAAATATTCTTAAAATATGGACTTGAATGAAAAATAATGGTTTCAACAAATATTACAGCCCAAAGTTCTAATCCAAATACTAGTAGGCCAAACTAAAGGCAGTCATGGCAGCACCAAATGGATGACCAAGAATCTCAGAATTGGCAATCTCTCCATAATACCTCCACTCTCTTCTTTGATGGAGCATCTAAAGGAAATCTAGGTGTGGCAGGAGCTGGGGGGATCATTTTGGATCTCGAAGGAAAATTGGAAACAATCTTTTCTTAGGGATTAAGAGAGTCCATGAATAATAACGTTGAAACTTACACACTCCTATAAGGTCTTCTCTTAGTAATTGATTCGGGAATTAATAACTTGATTGGCATAGGTTATCCAAGCATAGTTATTAAATTAATTCTATCAAAATCATCCCCTTTATATAACAAGATTACTTCCATTATAGCTCGCTCTCAGAAAGAAGCCAACAACTTTGCAAAAATCTCAATCTACCAAGTCTTATGACATCAAAATCAACAAGGATATGCATTAGCTAACGAAGCCTCCTTGCTAAAAGTTTGGATGCTTAGGAAAAAAAGAGGGTTTGTTTTATCAATCAATCCCTTAATCATCAATGTCTCTCAAATGAAGGCAAGTAACACCATATTAATGCACCACATGTTTCAACATCAAATGAAATGTATTGTATATGAGGTGTGTAGATATGAAAAAACCTACATATCCCTCCTTTGCATGCCCAAACGTAATTATGTTATGTCCTTTGAATACTACATTGTGGTTTATTACCAAAGTTGTGGGATAATGGATTCCAACCCTAGAGAGGGTATTGATGGCTAGAGCAAGACTTCCATGCAAGGAAATCAATTGAAGATGGTTGCTTGTTGGTGCTTTGGGAATATTTATTTGGGGGTTTGGCTTCTTTGTTCAACACAATATAGGGCATCCTAGCCTCAAACATTTGAGGGCAATAGGTGGCTTGAGTTTTTTGATTGGTTGTTGAATGGGGTTTTTCTGGTGCTTTGTATTCAAGGTTTTAAGTTGTAGACTAAGCTCATCCTTGTCAATAATTGGAAACTCTCTTTCGTTCCATATATTGGCCACAAATATTACAGGGAAGCACAAAAAATTCAAAGGTCCCTCTGCAAGCATGAAGATTCCATCCAATGCAATTTGACCTCTTTATTCTTCGTGACATCAAAATTGCATGAACACATTAGCACAACAAATTGGCACTCTGAAAGCAAAGTGTAACATGCTTAGAAATTAGGTACTTAATTACGTTCATATGGATATTGAAATCAGGAGTCTCATCCAACCAACCTGGCACTGGAAGAGGCTAATAGTCACCATGCCTTCCGCTAAATCTTATTCTATGCAAAGTCATTAGAATTCTATGTGTTTTTTTTCATAAAGTATACATGTCAGAAACACTGAGATGTAATACTTTTGGACGTATGTATAAAATATTCTTCCTAATCTGCCGCTAATATTTTCGAACGAGGCCATCCTGGCTTCCATCGGTAATCAGATAGGGAAATTTGTTGGAAGCGATCCTAGTTGGGAATCAAAATATGACAGGAGGTGGGCTTGGATTCAGATTGAAGTAGATATCAGAAATGGACTATTGGATGAAATTAATTGGTTTACGGTGGTTTCTCTTGGATTTAAAGGATAGAC